>OY848924.1:7021399-7111399 GCA_963693285.1 Xestospongia muta
GACAAATAAGATTGATGAATAGATGACAGAAACAAATAAATTACTGAATATATGAATAAATTTCATAGATAGATGAGCATTTGTCTCTCTTTTGTTTAGACTGTTAAAGCTGGGTCTGGTACAATGAGTTTAGGAGGGAGTCTTACAAGGCAGGCTGAAGCTGATCACAATGTTAGTGATGCTAGTCCTCATATTGCTAATATCGGTAAAATGGTTGAGGTAAGACCAACATTTGATCTAATAGTGTCCGACTGTGTTTCTTTTTGTACAGGAAATGGAGAATAAAATTCGATCAACTCTCAATGAAATTTATTTTGGCAAAACTAAGGATATCGTCAATGATTTAAGGTGAGTAAAACATCTTAACATGGTTACTAGTTGTCATAGCAACACTGTACTTAACAGATCTGTGAATGATTTGAGCATGAAGACAAAACAACAAATGTTAGCATCAGAGCTAACTAGGAAACTCCAAGATCGAGACTGAGTTTCTGTTGCTTAGCAACATACCTGCTTGTTTATTGACTAATATTGTAGCCGTTAATTTCACACTAATTTCTATTTGTTAATTTTAGTGTTTGTTGTGCTTCTGATAGGATTGTGTAACATTAGGTAACAGATATATTTTAAGAAATGATTTCTTATTACACAATTGTGTGACATCTCCTTATCACCGTATAAGACATATAATACTTACATATAGTAGAGGTTTCAGTTTGTCGAGGAACTGATCATGTATAGTGGACAAAAATTGGTAAAAAATAAGTCGTACTTAATATATTGACGTGAGTTTCTAGAAAACACACGGACGTGTTTGTTTTGGACTGTATCCAGCTTTTCTTAGCTGACTAAGGTTCAATGTACAAGCACAAAATTGCTACAGATTAGTACATGAATTGATGGTTGCTGTATACTTGTCTCTTTTAAACTGCAAACAATTTGTATTTGAATTTATAATACAACAAACAAATTGTGTCATACATAATTTAAATGTGTTATGAATAAGTGCAGTTGACTAACTAAATTATGTGAGTATGTATTCATAAAAATATTAAAACCTCAACTTTGTGTTTGATGAGGTTCTTGTGGTAATTGCGTCATGACATCAGATGATAACGGAGGTGGTGGTACTGATAGTCCTTGAAGTAAAGCCTGTTGCTGTTCATGTAATTCATTCTGAAAGAGAGAACAGATTCTTAACACATGATAAAGACACTCATCATATTGGCTGACCTCAAGTCTTGCTTGTTCAAATAATTGTTGTTGTTGTCTGAGCAGCTCTTCCTCTGGGACTCCTAGTTTTTCTAATTTACTTTTACCACGTTGACGATGTTTCTAATGAGAGAGTGTGATCATGTGAGTCAAAGCTAGGTGCTAGGAAAATATTCAAACCACACCCAAGTACTTAAATATAACTGCTTATAAACCTTAGTATATTGTTAGTATATTTACTCAGTAAACTACACACAGTACAATATAATATATTTAGTTTTTGACTCACTATAGCTTGTTCCTTGTATTCTCTGTGAACCTGCTTCACTTCATGAATATATTCATGAAAACCAAGCGTCTCCAAGGCCTCGATAACATGTTCTGGTGAGATGACTTTTTTCTGTTGTCTCTCAGAGACTTCACTAGCTTCTGACGCCAACAGATGGATGAATTCTTAATCAAAAAGATAAGTTATTAATTAATGTCGTGAGAGATAGTTCTTACCGCTACAGCAGTTCAATATGAGGTCTCTAGCGTCAGTACTCACACGAATATTTGGAACCATTTCTTTGATGAGTTTATTGACCACAGCTAAATAAAGAAAACAATTAATGATTAATGTATAAACACAAATTAATAATTAGTATTGTTATAAATAAACTAAAAATTGGTTTATTCATAGAAGGAATAAATTACCAAAAAGCTAGTACCATAAGTCATTAAACCACACAGATCTACATCTACCAAATCATACTAGGAATATGTATAGAGTATACTAGTTATATAAATGTAGTATACTACCCATATTTATGTAGTATACTAGGTCTATGTATATAGTATATTAGGTTTATGTATGTAGTATACTAGGCATATTTACGTAGTATACTAGGTTTATGAATGTAGTATACTAGGCATATTTATGTAGTATACTAGGTTTGGGTATGTAGTATACTAGGCATATTTATGTAGTATACTAGGTTTATGTATGATACTAGGCATATGTAGTGAGTAATGTCAAAGTAAGTAGTAAGTAACTGTGTCTATTATATCACTATTACAGTAAACTACTACATTACTTTATGATACTCTACCTCCCTACGTTACCACACATATGTAAGTATATCCAAATGAGTGGCTTTGAAGAGGAGGACATATTACATGTACATATTAAATTAAGTTGAAGATAAAGAACTATAAATTAAAAGATTTACTTTAATGGAAAACAGTTCACAAATCTTAGATCCTAAGTCTTAAAACACAAACCCTATAATTATTACATTCATTTCCATTAAAATAAAATCACAGGTCCATAGATATTATACCATTAATAGTGGCCATTGGACAGTGATAGTAATACGTATTGGAAAATTTCCTTAGTATATAAACTTGTTACAATACAATACCATTAGGAGTGGCTCTAGAGCAAGTACTCAGAATACAGAGTGTGTGTCTTTAAATTCAGTCTTTTTAATATTAAATGTAATGTTGCTAGTATAGAGTAATATATTTGGCCGACCTTACAGACATAGTTCTAGATTCACAGGTACTCGTTATTTCATCACAACTCACTTCGTGGGAGATACAGCTCTTCATCTTGAGATAAAAGACTGTCTGCCATAGTCAGCGCCACATGTAAATAATTAGTAGGTGTGGTTAAAATGATTTTCGCTAAGAAAAATAGTACTTTGTAATTACAAAGATAAATACGTAAAATGGGTCATTTAATGCACTCAAATTCAATCAAGTTTATATTTATAGTGTTAGCTTTGAAGTTTCTCTATTGCGTCAGGATCATCTGTGTCTAATTTGTCAATTTTACGGCCAAAATGTGTTTGTATAAACATGAGATTATCAAAAGACTTTCGACCATCAACAAAGTTGATAGCAAGACCTGATTTACCAAATCTTCCAGTGCGACCAATTCTATGTAGGTATGTCTCACAGTCAGGTCTGCGATTGGTATCAAGTGGTATATCATAATTGACTACCAGTGTAACCTATGGGGGAGAGAAAGAGAGAGAGAGAGAGAGAGAGAGAGAATATTATCTAAACAAGTTACATGATGTACCTACCTGTTCAACATCTATGCCTCTTGCACAAAGATTTGTAGTAATTAAAAGTTTCTCCTTTCCTTCACGAAATCTAAACAGATAAAATAACAAACTGTATGAAGAAAACAACATCAATTAATATACCTGTTCAAAACAGCAATTCTTTGCTCAATAGTTGATTCTCCAGTGATCAAGGCCACAGCGTGCCCTTCTTGGTGCATTTTCCCTGCTAACCAAGCAGCAGACTTGCGTGTCTAAAATAATAGAAATAAACTAAACAGTACAAGTAAATTTAATAGAAGAGGGACACATTTTGACTTGGAGATCATGCAAATTTGTTCAGGGATAATAAACATGGTGGAAAACATTCGAGAAGATTGCTAGAGATGTATATTGACAACTTACATGACAGAAGACAATACATTGGCCAATAGTTAAAACTCCATATAAATTGGAGAGAGCAACAAATTTACCATCTTCTCCTGTGCACCACACATAGAATTGTTTAATGTTGTCTAAACTTTCTTCAGAGCGTTTTAGTTGTAAAATGTTGGGGTTACTAATGACTAAAGAGACACAAAGTATTGTAACTAGGTAATATCAATGTACTTTTCCTTGCAAACTCCATAACTGCATCACTATAGGTAGCACTGAACAACACATGCTGGCATTCTTTTCTTAAAAGTCTTCAAAAAGGAAAAGGACAAACACAAGTCTCTCTCTCCCTCTCTCTCTCTCTCTCTCTTTCTCTCTCTCTCTCTCTCTCTCTCTCTCTCTCTCTCTCTGTGCCTACTTGTGGATCCTAATAGTTTGATCTTGTTGTCCTTGAGTATCAATCATTACATCAGCTTCATCAAGCACAAACATATTAACTAATCGAGGATCAAACACTCTTAATTTCATAGCCCAGTCAAGAACAGTCCCAGCAGTTCCAATCAGGATGTGTTCAGTAACTTTATCACCACGATTTAAAACTGAATAATACAAACAACAAATAAACAGCTGCTCACGTAATACTAATCATCTTTATGAGAATGTTAAATGTAAAGGAGGAACAATGAAAAGTCGGACTAACCTCGAGCTCCTCTGACAGCATAAGTCATCTTAATTTCTGGACAATATTTACTCATTTGTATGAGGACATTGCCCGTCTGTTGAGCTAAATCAAATGTTGGAGAAAGACATATTACCTAGAATATAATAAGATGTAGTGATAAAACAGTTAAAAATATATTTTACTTGAGGATGGTCCTTTGTGGGGTCTACACGACTCAACATTGCTAGGACAAATGCAGCTGTTTTTCCGGTACCACTTTGACTCTGTGCAATCAGGTTCTGCGGACTGAAATATCAATATTGATGATTGCTTTGCTGTTTATTCATCCATCCATCTAACAATCCATTCATCCATCCCAGTATCACTAACGGGTCAGCGAGGAGCAGGGGTAGTGCCTTTTCTTGAATCTTAGATGGTTTATTAAACTTCATTCCATAGACACCTTTGAGGAGATTGGGTTTCCTGGAAGAGGGAGTGCCAACACAAAACCTCAACAATTGTCTACTTTAACTCACAATCTTAGCTCTTCAAAGGACTTAGCCGAATACAAAGGAGAACTCGGATCGTTCTGTTGAACGTGAACATCATTAGTGTTGTCCACTAACTTTGTTCTTAGTATTTTTGTCAACAGTGAGGCTTCAGCTTTACTAGTTTCTACATCGCCAGGTTCCTCCGCTGATCCAGAAGGACCAACACCTTCAGAAACCTTCATACTAGCTACACCAGTCGTGACTACATCTCGTTGCTTTTCTTGTTCATCCACAGCACTAGCCCAATCAACAATATCAGCCATAATTATGACACTTCTTGAAGATCTGGCTTTGAAATACTTCCAGTGAGTGAATTATTGATGTTTAGAAAATAGACCTAGATTCAAAATAAAATTGAATGTGAATTCTAAATACTTGAGAGCAAAGGCAGACCCACGTGTATAAATAAATACGCTAATTATACGCACAGAGAGAGGCGTGGTCGTAATACTGAAAAGAAAAATTAATGATGTTAGGAAGCTGGAAAATACATTTGTGTTTAGTGGGAGGTGCAGGGCTTCTTTACTATTTCTACACTCCATGGTTACTATTTCCAATATTTCTCGTCATATTTATTGTTTTAGGAGGTGCTTTGGCCATCTTGAGGGGTGGGTATGAGCTCAGACGCCCTGAAACCCAGCCACGTCCACCTAATCCCAAGACAGACTCAATTTTGTTTCGAATGAAAGTGTACCCTCCTAGAACAATCAGACCTACACTTGTCTCTGCCAATGTGGATGCCTGCATATTATCTGTTATAGACCTTGTATTAATACATCATGTAACTCCTCTATACACAAAAGTGGCATCGAACCATGATAATTTTTTTGCTAGTCTAGTGCCAGAGATATGGAGTGTCCTTCATGTCTTATTGAAACGAGTCAGTCAAATGGATACTTTAAAATTAATATCACATGACACCATCGAAGTACTACGTAAACATTTTCTTTGTTTTCGTGGGTTACGCAACACTCAAACCACACCCCTTCCTAGACAACAATTTCCTAATCTGAAAAACCTCCCATATTTGGAGAATTCAGAAACAGAACTAGAGTTCTTACGTAAAGCAGTAGAAGCATTGTTATGCATCTGTCTTCAACGCCAATATCTAGAGTGTACTCCGGTGAGAATATTGATACGTGAGTATCTCGTCTGTCGTATATTTCAGCCAACAATTGATAAGATTTGTGAACCAGATTACATAAATCAGAAGTTGATAGCATATTTGTTGAAACAGGAGGAAGTGACTAAGGCATCTCAGAAGAGATATGCCCATTCTGAAACGTATGAAGACTTTATGCAACACATCAAGAAATGTGACGATATCAATGAATTGACTCATATAAGACAGTCCATTATCACTGATATAATGCAGGTATTTGATATTAAGTGATGTACTGTATAACTAATGTTTGATACAATGTAGTTTCAGCACTTGGCCTACTAGTAGGATTGTATCTAATATGCCAGGGCTAGAAAAGCTTGTATGTAAAAGTTATATATTGAAGCTGGATATATTGTACGTATATTCAGTTTATCTTGTGCCTTTAGTTTCTATTATTGTTGTGCTCTCTCTCTCTCTCTCTCTCTCTCTCTCTCTCTCTCTCTCTCTCTCTCTCTCTCTCTCTCTCTCTCTCTCTCTCTCTCTCTCTCTCTCTCTCTCTCTCTCTCTCTCTCTCTCTCTCTCTCTCTCTCTCTCTCTCTCTCTCTCAGGCCAAAGCAGTCCAACGTATGAAGGAGGCTAGTTCTACTGGAATAAGAGTAGCTAGTCTTCCTGTATCAGTCTCAGCTGACAAAGCAAAAATGTTAATGGAGAGAGATTTAAAACTCTACATCACTCAGCTCACCACTGCCAAAGGAGTTTGTGAACGCTGTATTAGAAATTTAGGAGGTGAAGACTATCAACAAGACAAAATTGAAGGGGAACGTGCCAAACCTGATTTCCCACGTCCAATTCCATTTGAAACTATTATGATGAATGAGAAAGCTATGGACTATTTCTTGCAGTTTTTAGATTGTTCTGGGTTTGGTAATCTGTTGTTGTTTTGGAAAGAAGCTCAAAATATAAGCTCAGACAATTCTGATGATCTTTCTCATCAGATTAAATCTATTTATAATCATTACTTAGCAAAAAATGCTGAATATGCAATTTACCCAGACCTTGAATTGCTGACTGACTTAGAAAAAGCTTTTGACACTGAACAATTTTTGTCTGGCAATGTTTCTGCATGTATAGAGGTATTATATACAATTCAACGTTCAGTATATTGTGAGTTACAAGAACATCACTACGAGAGTTTTCTGTATAGTGAGAGCTTCAGAGATTTCATGGAAGGAGAGGCAGAGAGCGAAGATGTTGCATCACTACTGAGGTAATAGAATCAGATAGAACTGTTTCATTATTTTAGTATACTTAATAATACATGTACAATGAGATTTATTGTTTGGGTTGTTAAAACTGTTGGACAACTACTGATAATTGTGAACTGTAGGTAGTGAAAGTAAATTGACCAGCTGGTTTCCTCAGTAAGTTAATCTATTGTGATCGCTATGTTATGCATTCAATTATGAAGTTAATCTTTTTGTTAGTGGCTCAAAGTTTAAATCAGTATTTGTTACTTGCAGATATAAAGAGAGTGGTCATCGATCTGTATCACCAAGTCTTAGTCTCTCCTCTGAAGAGAACATGTATCAAGTAAAATTGAAGTCACTAAAGAAACAACTAACAGAGAAGGTATACAGCCATGTTTAACATTCTTACAGTGCTTGTACTGATCAATAGATTTATTATATGTATAAGCTTTAATACAATGTTATTAATAGCTATGATACCATGACTTACTTACTTCTTCTTTAGGATTATCTATTGGCATCTTTAAAGACACCAGATTCTACAGACTCTACTGCCCGCGTCAGAAGATTAGAGAAAGGTCGAACTGAACTACATGAAGAGATTAAGCAATTACAACGTTACATTGAACATACTGGTTAGTTGTTACAATGCTTTTAGAATGGCCTTTAGTCTCTCTCTCTCTCTCCCTCTCCCTCTCCCTCTCCCTCTCCCTCTCCCTCTCCCTCTCCCTCTCCCTCTCCCTCTCCTCTCTCTCTCTCTCTCTCTCTCTCTCTCTCTCTCTCTCTCTCTCTCTCTCTCTCTCTCTCTCTCTCTCTCTTTCTCTCTCTCTCTTTCTCAGAGGAATGGTTTGGTACTGTTGGTAAATGGAATGTAGAGATTCGTAATATTGATATATCTGAAGAGGAAGGATATGATAAAGATCCACTTTTGATTGTTGTTATTCATCGTCCGGAAGTTGGTATGGCCCATGATATTAGTGACATGAGCTTAGAAGAACAACCATCCAAAGGTAACATTAAGGATCCATTATCACTAGTGGTGACTTAATGATTTATCTCACGGTAGTTACAGGATAAAGATCCCTTCTCTATTTCTATAGATTCTCCCTTGAATCCTAAAATAAGTACTGGCAGTATGGTAAGTAGTCTCACACCAGCTAGCAGTGAGCAATCTTATTCACTTGAAGAAGGTAACACTGATGAAGATGGTGTAATATCTCTTTCAAGTGACCCTGAAATTGACATACCAAAAAGTGCTGGGTGGGTTGTTGGACGAAATTTGAGTGAGTTCCAAGATCTGCATCAGAAAATAAGCCTGGTAGGACCTAATCTCATCTTCCCACCTCTTCCACGTAAATCCATATTTCCTTTCCAACGTAAAGAAGGTGAAAAGAAGTACTGGGACAGTTATCGACAAGCATTACAAGTGTATATTAATCGTGTTATACAAGATCCAAGACTTGTTGAAAGTGAGGAAGTTTTTAACTTTCTTAGTCCAGCTTCAGCTGATCTCTGCTCAAAAGATGGCAAGGCAACAAAACAGTTCCAATTAAAAGAAAGCAAAGCAGAGGAACCTATACTAGATTCAGTTTCATCGCTTATTAGTGAAGTTTTTGATTTACAAGATCGGAGTCGAGTCTTGCGTCGACAGCTTTATGAACTTGTGCAGCTCACATTTGGTCGAAACATTGAAGGCGAACTACAAGACTTCATGAAATGGGTTGTATCAGAACCTATGTTAGTATATTATGTTGAAACTTTTCAGGAGTCTATGTGGCCAAATGGGAAACCGGGGGAACCCCCTGCTGTTCGCAGTGATGAAGAAAAGGAATTGACTAAAGAAGCAGCAAAAGAACGTTTTATGAAGTGTGCTCCTCAAACTTTACAAACTGTTTTAGGTCAGCGTAATTGTCAAATTGGCTTCTTGAAAATGTTCACAGCATTTCAAGATCGTCTTGCCAACAAACAGTTGTTTTATTCATTTTTCGAATTGTTATTGTATGCACTAATACCAGAGTTGGAATCTGTTGAACTTGACACTGGCAACGAACAGGATTGACGGATAACATATGTATTTATAATACTCAAGTTTACATGTTGTGTGTCTTCTGTGGAAAGTAACTTTTAAAGGTTCATTATGTGTTTATATATATATATATATATATATATATATATATATATACACAAGTAAATAAAAATTTCTAAAAAAATTCATTTAATATAGTAATGGTAGTAAAACATCTCAAACAGTAAACCAGTTTTGTTTCTATAGAGAGAAAGATGTTAAAGGGAGGTATTGGAGATAACATACATGTATACATTATGTACATTATAATGTATTAAAATTTATTATAGGCCTATTAATTGATGACGTTATTGTAAGACGGTATTATAAAGTATTGTGATGGTGTGATTGTAATTGTTTATGATTGTGATTGTTTATGTATGCATATATATATATATATATATATATATATATATAATTATATATATATTATATTACTACAAATTCAGTGTCGTGAATACTTCAAAATGGTATGAAAAAGTCAAAATAACAGAAATGACTCAAGTAGTCCCTTTTGCATATCTATTCACATATCACTATAGAAATTGATTGGTTGGTTTAACCAATGTACAGTAGTTATACAGGCATGCATCCCACAAAATATATTGAAGTACATGTATAAAGTTTATATAGTAACAGCTATGGGTCCAGCATCTTAGTCATAATTCTAACAATTAATGTAGAGAACTAGTCAGTAAGTAGCTGCAGTAATTTAAACTGTAAACTGTATAACCTCTGTAACTGGTTACGTAACAGGACATCTTTGGAGCCCACTTCAAGCACCATATGAGAGGATCAATTACATATTAAAGATATAACATTTAACAATATAGTAAATAACAAACACAATAATGGAAACAAGAACAGTTAACTATATTGAAAATCTTTATATCATATATAAATGAATAGCATTGTTGAAAAAGACATGTGTAGTGTGTACATTGTATACTAGATCTTGTCATAGATAGTATACAAATTGTCTTGTCAATATTTCATGAGTAATAGTAAAGACATTTTAAAAGTAGTACACTGTGCACAAAAATATGAGCTTAGAAGAACTACTGGATGCATTTGCTGGTATGTATTAGACTATGAATGGAGTACACAAGTGTTGTTGGGAGTCCAGCTAACCTCTAACATGTTGTTTGTTGTCTCCTTAAAACATTCATTGCATCACTGATAGAAGTGGATTACCGTAGGATTGGAAGTTATCAAAGTGATTAATTATATTTGATTATCAATATGAAGCTACTCCTGTTTGAAGTGTTCTATTTCAAAGCTCAGGACTGTACAGCTCTAGCTAATGCTGGTAACTGTGACTTCTATACTCAGTGTGTAGACACAAAATTTCAATTTAGTACTAATGGATATTCCCTTGCCTATGGTGACAGATACTGTTGTCAATTCACAAAAAACAAACCTGTTTTACATGTGCACTAAGTTATATATTTGTTGCTCTTTTAGAATAGGTTTATTAATTCCATATACAGGGTAAAGCTTGGGTTAATAATACCTACATTTGTCTCATGAGGGCCAATTATAAACAGTAATGTCTACTATTCAACAGGAACATGCAGTCATTTACAGACACAAGCTTTCAACAATTTAATCAGTCATCCTGTTATACTAACAATGGATTCTGCACTGACATTCTTTTGAGTGTTACTAATTTGAACATGATTGGATATCAAATGCTGAACAACTTGTTACACATCAACTCCTTCAAGCTCTAAAAGAACTTCTTGGGAGGTTAGCATGTGTCCACAGTACAACTGTTAATTTTTACAATCATGTATACATGTATTTTATATAGGTTGCAAATCTGGTCTTGATATTATCTTTGTGTTGGATGCTTCTGGAAGTATTGGTAGTTCAAACTTTGTAACAATGAAGAATTTTGTTAAAATTATCATTTCCAACTTTGAAATTGGGGCTGACAAAACACTTGTTGGAGTTATACGATTTGCAAGTTCAGCTTCTATTGTAATTCCACTTGGTTCAATTAACAATGCTGGGCACCTTAGCTCTTCTATTACTAATATTTTTTATACTAATGGAGGAACAGCTACATAGGGCTTTAAACCTTCTAGATACTGCATTTAGTAATGCTCATAGAAGTCAAAGGGTTCCTCAAGTAGCCATAGTTCATATGTTCTATCTCAAAATAGCTCCAGCCATTGCTTCTATAAGTGACCCATTGGAGACAAGTCTTGGCATGGATGAATCTCAGTGGCTGAAAGAATTTGTCACTCAGGTTGTTGTATACAACAATACAAAAATAAAATCAATTTATCTTCTTAAAATAATATGTCAATTCCAGTTTGTATCAGCTAGTTTCTGGAAATACAAGGCTACTGTATACATTAATGGTTAAATTATATACCTTCTGAACACCATACACAAAATACAACCAATAAAGATTAATACATGCTAAAACTACTTCAATGTGCACATGTAAATAAATCGTGTCTCTCAGGGTAGCTACTTCCCAGCTCTGTAAGAATCAGTATGCTTATTGTTACAGTGATTCAAACATGAATATCTTGTGTAAGATCATAACTGTCTTAAAACCCTTCTAATTTTATAATAATCATTATTTAAATGAAATAACAATAAGACCTAAAAGAAGAACAGAAAGAAGATAAAAAACTCTGAACCATCCCAGTGCTATTGCCTCCTTGCAAGGTTTTTACAACTTCAAAATTTGATTAGATAAGACACATTAATTTGTAACATTTTGATTTCACTTGGCTCATTAACAAGGTTACAAACACTTCTTTCACCATATTGGTGGAGGAGTAGTTTCTATTCACTTAATTAAGTCATCCTATAAGGTATGTTATGTTATGTGTGTCATATTCATAGCATGTATACAAAAACTATACTATGCTGTGGGATGACTCTAAATTTAATATTAAGTAAATAAAGTTAGGAAATAACATATTGCCAGTCAGGAACAGCCATTCAAAGCTATTTGGTATATATAGAGTACTACTATATACCTTTTGGTGGCATTGCGTTAAGGGCATTAATTAGAATAACATGTGCACACATGTGCGAAATACATTGATTTTGATTGGTCAGTGCATAGCAACCCAAGAAAAAATTCAAAAGTGACCGTTTTTATATCCAATTGAGAGTATTCTAGGAAATATTGAAAAAAGTCTATTGTTGCTATGGAATTACTTAATTCATTAATTTTTTAATTATCGATGAAAAATTGGAAATTTATGCCTAGTTGCACCATAGATAGTATAGACTACGTAACCGGGATTGGAAACGGATCACGTGATCCCATAGAACTGAATGAACATTCGAAAACGCACTCCGTGTCCAAAAAAATCAATTAATTTTTATTACCTGACATTGTAAACTGGACACACTCTTACCAGTATTGTATTACTCTATGAAGACATTAATGTGATTTTTATTTATCAAAACATTGACTATATAATTTTCTTTATCTTCTATTATTAAAAGTAATTAATAACACAGACATTCACTTTTAAATTACTTATTTTACGATGAAAATAGCACTAAAAATACTTTTGTAGCTCTTTCATCTTACAGCATTGTTATTACTAAAAGATTTAGGACGAAATATTTAGAACAAATAAGAACACGTTGGTTTAGACTGTTTTTCTAAGTAAAGTCGCGCTATTCTTATTGAAAACACTAAAACAACATAAGATAGAGGTGCACTTTTGGGACTATAGCCATTGTTTTAAGCTATGTAGACATAAATGACAACTTTTTATCTGAAGATGAAGGATTGCTGTGTTGGTTTAGCTTGTTACAGTTTGCTTTGTCAATCTCCTGTCACAGTTATGTAAGATACAAAATACTTGTACATATTCAGTACAAAAATTAACTATAGTGCACTAAAATAATAATAATATTAATAAATATTTTCCTTTCAAATGGTAAAAGAAAATTCAGACTGTACTATAGAAAGGACAGGCCAATATAATAGATCTTTTATAGGAATTAGTACTAGTGACTAGGATAATTATCCCACTAAATATTTGATCAGTAATGTACTGATACACGACAGGATTGTTTGAGCAACTAATTGATGCTTGAATGAAACTACACCATGTAGACCTAAAGTGCTCTGACGTCCTAATGTCATGGTATCTTCCCCATATTCTCTCCCTTCTTGTTGTCATATTCTTACAATTATCTTGTTCAAGAGTGGATGACAGATCATGTACTAGGCTGATTGCAAAAGTTGATACAATCTCCCTATTTTCAGACCTAGAACACCATTTAACAGGAGGTCTGCACTATCTAACACTAATAAGTATTTATTATAAACTAACACTTAATTAAAGAAAAAATTCCGAAAATACTACACGCTCGTTTCAGAAGAAACAGGAGCACTGCAAGCCATAGTTTACATATATTATACTGTTTATGCTTGTCAGGTAAAGATGACAAGGAGTGTACCGGACGTGCGTGGGCGTTTCCAATCCCGGTTACGTAGTCTATACTATCTATGGTTGCACTATACAAGTAACTCTTTTTCAACATGAAGCTACTTCTGTTTGCAGTGGTGTTCTATTGGACAGTTACTGTCAAAGCTCAGGACTGTACAGCTCTAGCTAATGCTGGTAACTGTGACTTCTACACTCATTGTGTAGACCCAAGATTTCAATGTGGTACTAATGGATATCCTCTTGTCTGTGGTAACAGATACTGTCGTCAATTTGAAGATAAAAGAAGCTGTTTTACATCTGCAGTAAGTAATTAGGCATTCTTCTTCTAAAATTACCTATTTTAATTATCTACATTGTATAGGGTCAAACTTGGATTGACAATGTAAGAATTTGTCTTATGAGGGCTATCCTGAACAACAATGTTTACAACTCAAATGGAATGTGCAGTGAATTACAGACAGTGGCATTTGACAGTCATCCATCTTGTTATACTGATAATGGATTCTGTAATGATATTCTTCTGAGTGCTACCAACTTGTACTGTCTGGCTGTTGAAGTTTATCGATCGAGTGATTTCCTCAACAAACAAGCAATTCAACAAGTACACTAAATTAAAAAGTATTCAAAGATACTTCATATATTATTGCTTCCCTATAGGTTTATGACACAGCAACTACATGTACCAAGCAGACAGCTGATAGTTTCTTGTCTTTTGTAGATGTTTGGATATCAAATCCTGTACAATTTGTTACACGTGAACTCCTTCAAACATTGAAAGAGATTCTTGGAGGTACAGTTATGTATGCATTTGCTTGATATTAGTGTAAATATATAGGTTGCAAATCTGGTCTTGATGTTATCTTTGTGTTGGATGCTTCTGGAAGTATTGGCAGCACAAACTTTGAAACAATGAAGAAGTTTGTTAACAGCATCATTTCTAACTTTAAAATTGGGGCTGACAAAACACATGTTGGAGTTATACTATTTGAAAGTTCAGCTTCTATTGTAATTCCACTTGGTTCAATTAACGATGCTTCACAGCTAAATACTTCTATTACTAATATTAACTATACTCGTGGAGGAACAGCTATACATTTAGCTTTAAATCTTTTAATAACTGCCTTTAATAATAATTCTCGTACAAGTCAAGGAGTCCCTCGAGTAGCTATAGTTTTTACTGATGGCAAATCCAATCCACCAAATTCAACTGCTCCAGTTGCACAGTTAGTTCATGATGCTGGTATAGTAGTCTACTCATTTGGTATTGGAAGTGGTATTAACTGTACTGAACTCGATACTATAGCTTCTAGTTCTAACAATGTCTTTGTTATTTCAAACTTTTCTCCAAGTCAATTTGCTGCACAAATGCTCCCACTACAAGTAAGAGCCTGTACAAGTGAGCACTTACATTATATGTCATTGTTACATAATGCGACCTTTATCTTAAACAGCTCCAGCCCAAATATCTATTAATGTCAGTATACAAACAAGTCTTGGTATAAATGAGTATCGCTTGCTTCAATATACCTTTCCTGATGAAGGTCTCACAATCAAAATAAATATCATATCTGGACGATTGTTAATCTATGGATCATTTTCAGTAAGAAATCCTACTTTATTAACAGCTGATTTCTCAGTCCAAACTACAAATGGTATAGATTACTTTATAAGTCCCTACTTATACCAGTCATCTACTGGTGGTATGCAAAGAAGTCGTCAACGTAATCAAACTGGTTCACCATTAAACACAACAGCTAATGTTTTTCTATCCATTGAGGGTCTAGACACAAATAATACATTCTCTCTTAATACAACATTTGGAGATACAGCTCCACCAATTATAATATCGACTACACCAATATTATCAACTATGACATCAACTACACCAATATCAACAGCCACACCAACACCAACATCTACTCCTAGTGCAGGTACACACCAAAATAAAACCATACTATAAGATATACCACTAGTACAATATCATTGCTCACATAATAATTACAACATTGCTCTATCTATTATATTTACAGCACTAGGACTGAAAACAGCCTACCTACCACTATTGACCCTGGTGGTTGTGCTCTTTGCTGTGCTGCTATGAAGACAGAACACTTGAGGCCTCCTCTCCAATATTATTGTAATTATAAACTGTAATAGTTGCATTGTCTTTTACTATATAGTTGTGTTAGACATTTAGCAGAAGTTGCATTATTATATAAAGTCAAGCTATTTGATGTAGTATTAGTTATAGTAGTTTTTGTTGCTGTATATTTTTTTAAAAATAAATATTCTTTAATCTTATATCATGCTTATGCAAAGCAAACATAGCCTCAGTTTTACTCCATGAAAAAAATTCAAAACATCCTTTGAGTCCCACAAACATAATATGCACAACATGAATACTTTAAAAAGAGTCCAATGAATATTGTATATTGTTACAACTATATCATATTTCTTATAGACCATTACTGTTATAACACAGTGTTAGTCATTTAAGAAGAGTTTAACATTAAGTCTCAATATGACTTCTTAATGGTCAGTATATGATAGAATTTACCAGTAAATATAGCATATTATACATAGGCATAGTACAGATTGACAAACTAATGTTAGCTTTCCTTCAAAATAAATGTTTCTCCTCTACATGTATTTCATGATATGAGTTACAATACAATAGTTTGATCTCAAAATATGAATATCAACTATTTGTGTGGTTCATAGACAGACACAACGATATTAACATATAGTTCAAGGGTCAACAAATGAATTCCTATTTTAAAATACTATTACTACAATTTAAGTTCTGTTAGTGATGAGGTTAAATATATTATTAAATGTATCACAATGTTTACATAGTGGTATATAAACTGTTAATTGTGGATCCATGAGTTTTTTCTGTTTTTGTTTTCCTTCGACTCTACACTATGAAAAGAATGGAATAAGGAAGTTTACCAATGTAGGAAAATAACATTTTCATAAACTTTGTGGCACTTGTAATAACAATTTAAACACATTATGTAATGCCTCACATTCCAATAGGGAAGTAAGCCTAATTCGCTTCTAGACACTCCTTCACCTGTCAGCTTATTAAAAGAAGGAGGGGCTAGCTCAATAAACTAGTGTTACTTTGATTGTTGTATACAACAATACAAAATATAATTAATTTCTCTTTTTAAAATAATATATTAAATCTAAATAAATAATACAATGATCAGTGATATCCATTACATTCCAATTTAAGCAAGGTACATATACACTTATATTGCCATAGCAACAGTAATAACTGAGTATCAAGTATGCAATAATATTATACTTACATTCATCAACTTCCCATTTAATGTCTTCATATCCACAGTCATATAAAAATAAAGGATAATCTATAAAATTATTAACAGTAATAAGTTATTAAATGTTAGATTATTAATAAGCTATTAAAACAGGTGTTAAATCATCATTACTTGATGCCATACCATATTGAGGTTTTCGAGGACATTTTTCTACATCTAACATATGATCAATAACCTAATGATACAATGACACTATCTTAATGTGACTTAGAGACCTCAATGGATATTACCTCAGGTTGTTCGAGACCATTCCCTATGAGAAATAGGATACTAGCCATACATTGTACTTAATGCCATAAGAATGCCTTCCAGTAATAGTTAGTTCATTAAGTTGATAGGGTGAAGAAGGACTAAAGAAAAGAGAGAATAAATAAACAGCATATTTAGTAAGCTAAGAACACATTAGATTTAAATCCTATTTAATCCACTATCTACTACTACCTGTCATCATCCAAGGGGTTCACAGTAAAATCGAATATCCTTCTTTTAAAATTTGTAACACCACCTGCAATATCCATCTGTGTTGGACAATGAGACAGAGATGTAGATAACATTACACATATGAATTGAGCTTCATACTTTGAAGAAATCTCTGAAATCATGTTTCCCAACAAACGTCTTAGCAGCTGTCCTCATCAACTAATTATAAATAACTATATTATTGAAATTATATTATAATTATAATATTAATAGTTTTCTACCTCTATATTCATTGTACCAAGAGGAAAGAAATACTTGTAAACTCTTTGTACACAACTAAATCTAAAACAAAAAAAAATATTGTAAAGACTCATTCTACCTACTCAAACAAATGCCATTACAATTAACTATCGGTACCAAGAGACATTTTTATAGTTTTAGGAATTAAGACAATTTATCATATTCCACTCATTACTGTTTTCTTTGCCTTGCTAGTTACATTATTACATTGAAACTAGCTCAGTATACTAAAGATTGCACTGCCAATAGTTACCAAATAGTTATTGAACTATATACTTGTTACTTACCTAGCTTTGTTATTACAATATTATATTGTGTTATTATAATTATATAGTCAGTTATTTGGCACAGTGTTAGTTATAGTAGTTTTTGTTACTACATATTTTATTTCAAAAATAAATATTCTTTAACTTTATATCAACATACTAACAAACTACTCAGTGAGCTACATTCCATAGTAATGTGATGAACTCTACATTCCGTAATAATTCATCCATGTAAGCTACAAATTAGTAATTAAAATGACATATTACTTTTTATAGTGATATCATAGTTGTTATAAACTTTTCATATAGAGTTCATGGAATCTAGTGTTCAAGTGAATTACTATAGAATTTCTTGCTTTGTAAAAGTACAACATACGAACAAATTACTCAGCGAGTAATTTACAAGAACATTCCATAGTAATCCATTCATGTAAGCTACAAATTAGCTGTTAAAATGACATATTAATTTTTACATTTTGTACAAACTATTACTGTTATAATACAAACAGTGTTAACTTTTAAGAAGACTTGAAAATTAAGTCTCAATATGACTACAATACGTTAGTAGATATAGAATAGTATACACATTTATACATACATAGTACAGATTGACAAACTAATGTCCATAATATCTATACCTGTCCTAATGAAGATACTTCTTTGTCTGTCCTTCCACTTCTTGAATAATTACATTGTTGAGGATCTTCAATAAGTTTTGTCTTCAACAAACATTCAAATAACTGACTCTATAAGAATGTATCATATTCTAAATACATGGACAGAATTGATTAAAGCCATCATGGTCACTATGGTTACTGTAAAGGTACTGATGTGTTTATTATGTTATGGTTACTATGGTTACTATAAAGGTAGTGATATGTCAATTATGGTATGGTTACTATAAATACTGCATATAGGTATGGACTATTGATGTGTTTATGATGAATACTACTCACTTCAACAGTTGGTTCAATAGTTAATTGACTAGCAAAACCATGATATTCCCAGCCAAGATATGCAACCTTAAATGCTACGTGTCTTTTGTTCCACCTTAATTAGTAAATAAACGAACTATTAACATTGTGAGTCAGTGTTATTATATATTCATAGATATTGACAGTATTTAATTAATAATTATAATTTTAACTCACTCTCTGCTCTCTCTTTGGACTGCATACTAAAAACTAACATTGTAAAATCAAAATGCTTTTTTGCTTTTTTTGAAGTTTGACCACTTTCATTTTCAATCTTTTCCTTGGGCTCTGTACAGCTGCTGATAACTGGATCATCAGAAGTATTACTAGTACTAGCAGTGGCAGGGCTCATAGTAGACATTAGTATCCGATAAAAACGAATAATAATATTATAGTAGTGAAGGCTGAAGAAGTGGATTTGTAAATCATACCACGTGAATATAGGCGTGGGTCTTATTGAGAGCTATCACGGATATGACTATCTTTGTAAGGTGTGGCTTCTTTAGAATTGGTTGGAAGGGTGTGGCTCCTTTAGAAAGGGTATGGCTGCTACTGTATGGACAGGTCTAAAACATTATCACATGATTTATCACATGATTATATCTCGAGAATTTTCAAGCATGAAGTTGTTCTTTGTCATAGCACTTGTTGCTGTGGTAACGTCCACTGAAGATCAACAGGAATGGCTCCAATAGAAACTGCAGTACGATTCCAATGAAGAAACATTACGTCACAATATCTGCACAACAAACAAGAAATACATTGAAGAACACAATGAAGATGCAGACAAATTTGGATACAAGTTGAAGCTTAATGAGTATGCTGATTTAACTTCACGTGAATTCACAAAGATGTATAATGGATACCTTTCAAACAACTCGCCTATTAAAGGGAACACATCACGAGAACACATTGCTGTACCTCTTAATCTTCCAACTTCTGTCAACTGGCGACAAAAAGGTGTTGTCACAAATGTAAAGAATCAAGGCAATTGTGGTTCTTGCTGGGCATTCTCTGCGACTGGTTCTCTTGAAGGTCAACATGCTTTGAAAACTGGCAAACTTGTTTCGCTCTCTGAACAAAATCTGGTTGACTGTGTGAAAAAAGAATGTGGTTGCAAAGGTGGTTTGATGATTGATGCATTTGAGTATATGGTGTATAGGAGAATAGTGGCATTGACACTGAGGAAAGCTATCTTTATGAGGCTAGGCTAAAAATCACAAATGTCGTTTCAAAGCAAGTGATGTTGGTGCTACTGTTACTGGTATCTAAAAATTAAGAAAGAAAATTGTCCTGATTTGAAGAATGCTGTTGCAACTATTGGTGACCACGGAGTTCTGGTTGTAGGATTTGGAACTGAAAATGGTGTGGATTATTGGCTGATGAAGAACAGCTGGGGAAAATTCTGGAGCCTACAGGGCTACTTCAAAATTGCTGCTAAAAATAATCTCTGTGATATCTGCACTTCTGCCTCCTATCCTGTTGTCTAAATATAAGCTTTAATATTGCTAACATGTCTAGTTTGTCACCTTTTGTTCTCTTGTTTTATTGACAATTATTGTTGTTAATATACCACAAGACTACACTTTAAGATTATTATTATAATATTCTAGCTTTTGTAACTTTATAAACATAGGCAGTTAATTACACATTATCCACTGACATTGAGGAAGTCAAAGAAATGGATCGTCATGGTAGTATATTACTGGCTCCAGAGATTAAAGGAGCACCAGTTAATGAAATTACAGTGAAATTCAAAGATGTTAAAACCCACAAAGCATCCATAAAAGTTTGATGACATTTAGAGTGTGTTCTTTTTTAACCATTTTGAAAGTGATAGCTTATCATGTGATCTAATATAAACATGCAATTAATTATGTGTGACTTAAAAGATTTAACTTACTTACTACTTACGAAATTGTTTCTTTCTTTGTGGTGTTTATAAAATTAAACAATGACAAAATGAATAAAATCAGTAGTGTTTTTCTACTTTGCTTAAATGGGGGTAGTTTTATTCTTTGCTCTTAAAATATAGCTTTAATTTTAGTCATCTAAACTGTCTTTTTAAGTCACAGTGACATCATTCTATTGTCTAGTAAGATGTTGCCATGTCAACTGTTATATAATGATGTATTAGATGTGTGTTTAAAGAAGTAACATAAGGAGATAGTTGGTCATATAATTTTGTCTTAACTTCTAGACTATTGAATTTTCATCAACCAAAGTGTCCCTACAGAAAGTAATATAAATGTTATGTTGGTTGTGTATTGTTCTCTTCTAATACAAAATAAATTACCAGAGCAATGTTTATAGACATTTTTAAACTGGGCTAAATGTGATCATTTCTATTTATTTCAAAAACCAACCCTGAATGTATGCTATATTTAACCCCTCAGATCCTATATTATTTTTCAATAGAAAGAATATATAATTATTTCATGTCATCTCACAATTTTTATGCTGACATTACAATTGGTTTTAGAGGAAAACTGATCAGGTCATTATATTATGTGACTGCTGAAGCAGATAATTATAGTTATTACAATATATTGATTTGAGCTAGGTGCATATTTAGACAGTCTAGTGAGTATATAGTATGTTAGGAGTGTGCATCTCTTTATGAATATCAAAATATGGACTTAATTCTGCTGAACTAACAAGATCTACACTTTCTGTTTTGGGGTTGATAAAACAACTGCAAGATCAAACTATACTGTTAACAATACAAGTTGTGTGTTTAGTAGTTTTCATATAATAGCAACACTTGTTAAATTTTGAATCCACAATTGTTATTTGAATATATTCTACAAATTTCACTTTTAATATTGCATACATGAGTTATCTGTTATAGAGAAACTTGTTAAATAAATGAAACTATACAACAATAAAGTGACTATTTGTCATTTTACAAGTATATACATGTTCAATATGAATGTGTGTGTGTTTAGCATAAAATAATTATATCGATTGTTTATTTCCTATAAAAGTGCATGCAACTGGCAAAGAACATAGAATTTCAACATGAAGCTACTTCTGTTTACAGTGGTGTTCTATTGGGCTGTTACTGTCAAAGCTCAGGATTGTACAGCTCTAGCTAATGCTGGTAACTGTAACTTCTACACTCAGTGTGTAGAGGCAAGATTTCAATGTGGTACTAATGGATATCCTAGAGCTTATGGTGACAGATACTGTCGTCAATTCACAAACAAGCAAACCTGTTTTACATCTGCAGTAAGTTTTATTAATTTTTCTTTTAGAATAGGTTTATTAATTTCATATACAGGGTAAAACATCGGTTAATAATACCAACATTTGTCTCATGAGGGCCATTTTGAATAGTTATGTTTACAACTCAGCTGGAACATGCAGTCAATTACAGACACAAGCTTTCAACAGTCAGTCATCCTGTTATACTAGCAATGGATTCTGTACTAACATTCTTTTGAGTGTTACTAATTTGAATTGCCTTGCCTATGAAGTTTTTTCCAACAATGATTTTTGGAATAAGCAAGCAGTTCAACAGGTTTGAGACTAATAATTGTCATTTTTATTATTGATCACTCATGTGCTAGATTCTTGACACAGCAACTACATGTACCAAGCAAGTAGCCAATAGTTTCTTATCTTCTGTGGATGGTTGGATATCAAATGCTGAACAACTTGTTACACGTCAACTCCTTCAAACTCTAAAAGAGCTTCTTGGAGGTTAGCATGCATGCACAGTAACTCTGTTAATTATTACAATCATCTATGCATTATAGGTTGCAAATCTGGTCTTGATATTATCTTTGTGTTGGATGCTTCTGGAAGTGTAGGTATCTCACACTTTGTAACAATGAAAAGTTTTGTTAAAACTATCATCTCTAACTTTGAAATTGGGGCTAATAAAACACGTGTTGGAGTTATACGATTTGCAAGCTCAGCTTCTGTTGTAATTCAACTTGGTTCAATTAACAATGCTGGCCAGCTTAGCTCTTCTATTACTAATATTTACTATACTAGTGGAGGAACAGCTACACATAGGGCTTTATACCTTCTAGATACTGCCTTTAGTAATGCTCGTAGAAGTCAAGGCGTCCCTCGAGTAGCTATAGTTTTTACTGATGGTCAGTCTAATTCACCATATTCAACTGCTCGAGCTGCACAGGTTGTTCATGATGCTGGTATAGTAGTCTACTCATTTGGTATTGGAAGTGGTGTCAACCTCAATGAACTAAATACTATAGCTTCTAGTTCTAACAATGTCTTTGTCATTTCAAACTTTTCTCCAAGTCAATTTGCTGCCAAACTGCTCCCACTACAAACATCAGCTTGTACAAGTAAGTACTTACATTAAAAGTTCTAATCAAAATAATCTATTTTATCTCAAATAGCTCCAGCTGTTGCTTCTATAAATGATAGTATTCAAGCAAGTCTTGGTCAGAATGAGTCCCGTTTGTTACAATATGCTTTCCCCTCTGAAGGATTTACAGTAAAAGTTGATATTATATCTGGACAACTGAAAATGCAGGGATCATTTTCAGTACAAAACCCAACTTCTTTAACATCTGATTTCTCAGTCCAAAGTGATAACACCACCAGTATAAATTACTTTGTAAGTCCTGCTTTACGTCAGTCATCTACTGGGTCATCATCAAATACAACAGCTAGTGTCTACCTATCATTTATGGGTTTACAAGCTAACAACACATTCATACTCAATACAACATATGGAGATACAACAAGCACTGGTAAAGCACAAATGCATGCATGAAACTTAATACATGTTAATATGTTAGCTAGTACATTAATGTTCCAATTATAACATTTAATTGAGCTATATTTACAACATTAGGAGTGAAAACAGTCTGCATACCGCTATTGACCCTGGTGGTTGTGCTCTTTGCTGTATTACAATGAAGACAGAAGTGCTTCCATTTTATAACAAATTGTTAACAATACAGGTTTCATGTTTGAGTAGTTTTTACAGTAATGTAGCTATAGCTATAGTGACATTTAGTAAATACATTGTATCCACAATTGCTATTTTATATATTTTGTAAATTTCACTTTTAATATCGTGTACATGTGTTATCTGCTATAAAAAAACTTTTTAATAAACAAAACTGTACAACAACAAAGTGACTGCTTGTCATTTTACAAATACACACCACAATGACTGTGTTTAGCATAAAATTATTAGCATATGACTTGTTTAATAGCACTTATGTTTTTATTATAACAACTTGTGTGTCAACTGTTCATTAAGTTGTATGTATATGTTCCTAGAACTACTTTATATAGTAGCTGCATTCTGTGCATTGACATATGAACAACTACTTATGTACATTTGTATTAGTAATTTACTTGGCAATTGTTGTCAAAGCTCATGGCAAACTCATTGGTATCCAATGATATAATGGGTTACAGTAGGTTATGGTAAGTTTGAGTGGGTTACAGAGGGTTATATACAGTAGGTTGAAATAAATTATAGTATTTTACAGTGGGTTACAGTGGGTTATAATGGGTTAGAGTGGATTGCTATGTTACAGTGGGTTACAGTAGATTACAGTTACACCTTATCCTGCACAATTAGCAATAAACCACACCCTCTATCTTAATAATCCCTTTAATGAACATATTGTGTTTTGTTACTGTACTACTAAACTTATTGTATGAAATTGGTCAGTAAACTGTGCTGCAACATAACCTGTAACAACATGACCTCTAACCTCTGTAACTGGTTACAACATGAAGTGTTTTGGATACCACTTCAAGTACCATATGCAACGATTCAGTTCTATTGAGACATGATTTCGATGTGGTACTAATGGATATGTTCTTGCTGTATTCTCTTATGATAGTTGTGACAACAATTCTGTAACATCATCAACAGCAAAAATTATATTTGATATGAATTTGGATGCTTATACAAGCTTATGAGTATAGAAATTGCAATGTAATCATCAATTACCATTTCCTTATGTTCTTCTATATATTCTTGTGAATTCCGACATCTGGCTGTACTATACATGGTGAGTAGTTTTGCAAAGGTAATTAATGTATTTGTTCTCTAATTTTGATATACACTGTGTATGTAAGTTGTAGATCTGGTCTTAACTTGGTGTTTGTGTTGGATGCTTCTGAGTCATGGTAGCACAGACTTTGAAATTTTGAAGGACTTTGTAGAAAATGTCATTATCAAATTTGAAATTGGAGCTAACAAAACACATGTTAAAGTTATATGATTTGGACATTTGGCTTCTATTGTAATTTCACTTGGTTCAATTGCCAATGTTGCATAGCTTTATGCTTCCATTACCAATATTCCTTATCGTAGTCATCAACCAGTTACATATTTCACTTTAAATCTTTAGAAACTACTTTTAATAATGCTCATACAAGTCAAGGAGTGCCTTGAGTAACTATAGTTTTACAGGTGGTCAATCTTATAATCCATCTTGAACTGTAAGTGAGCATCTATCATTATTACATAGTGTGTTTTATTTCAAAACAACTCCAGCTATTACTTCTAGTAATGTTAATATACAAACAAGTCTTGGTATATATATATATATTTTTTTTGCTTGCTACAATATACCTTTCCTAATAAAGGTCTCAAAATAAAAATAGATATCACATCTGGACTATTGTTAATCTAAGGATTATTTTCAGTAAGAAACCCTATAATTCATTAACAGCACTAGATGATATGTATGTCCAAAGTAACACTACTTAATTTATCAGTCCTAAGATACATCATCAGTCCTAGCCTAATTTGTTTGCAAGCTGATTAACCATTAAATAATGTGTTCCTATCATTGGGGCCTTCTAATTAACAACACATTCTCTCTGAACACAACACTTGGTGAAAGTAATTCTGGCAATTGAATGTACGTTCTATGTGATCTATTAACAATTTGTTAGCTAGTGCCGTATAGTCTGCAAAATATGTTGTTATTTATTGTTAGTTATAAGTAATCAATCTTTCAGACCTGTTTTTTACTTCCATACAGCTGGTCCCAGTACAGATGAATGCAATGAAAAATTAACATTTAGTAAAAATTAAAAGTAAAAACAGTCTTCGATTCCATGATGTGGCTGAAAAAACGTGACTCCACTACCACCAAATAATCTGTCAAATTATCATATAATTTTAATAAATAAGACTTTTCAAACATATTTGTGCAATGTAATTATATTAGTTCTCCAATGAGTTATATTGTAGTTAATATAAAAAGTGTTTACCCTCTTTTTCTTAATATTTAAAACAATGAAAGATGTATAAAAGATGATATAATTGTAAAAACAAAACTCAATTCAAAAAATAGGAGATATGAAGATTACTAAACCATGATGACTAATTGTTTATAACTAATCAAACCATAGAAATTATTAATAATTAATTTGATGTACATTTACTTCCTGTCTTCTTTCTTTTAAAAGTGTATGTAAATGACAAGAACATTGCATTTCAATATGAAGTTACTCCTGTTTGCAGTGGTATTCTATTTGGCAGTTAATGGCAAAGCTCAGGACTGTACTGCTCTAGCTAATGCTGGTAACTGTAATTTCTACACTCAGTGTGTAGAGGCAAGATTTCAATGTGGTACTAATGGATATCCTAGGGCTTATGGTGACAGATACTGTCATCAATTCACAAATGAGCGAACCTGTTTTACATCTGCAGTAAGTTTTATTCATTTTTCTTTTAAAATAGGTTTATTAATTTCATATACAGGGTAAAACATCGGTTAATAATACCAACATTTGTCTCATGAGGGCCATTTTGAATAGTTATGTCTACAACTCAGCTGGAACATGCAGTCAATTACAGACACAAGCTTTCAACAATCAGTCATCCTGTTATACTAGCAATAGATTCTGTACTGACATTCTTTTGAGTGTTACTAATTTGAATTGCCTTGCCTATGAAGTTTTTTCCAGCAATGATTTTTGGAATAGGCAAGCAATTCAACAGGTTTGAGACCAATAATCTTGTCAATTCTATTATTGATCACACATAGATTCTTGACACAGCAACTACATGTACCAAGCAAGTAGCCAATAGTTTCTTATCTTCTGTGGATGGTTGGATATCAAATGCTGAACAACCTGTTACACGTCAACTCCTTCAAACTCTGAAGGAGCTTCTTGGAGGTTAGCATGCATGCACAGTACAACTGTTAATTATTACAATCATCTATGCGTTATAGGTTGCAAATCTGGTCTTGATATTATCTTTGTGTTGGATGCTTCTGGAAGTGTAGGTATCTTACACTTTGTTACAATGAAGAGTTTTGTTAAAACTATCATCTCTAACTTTGAAATTGGGGCTGATAAAACAAGTGTTGGAGTTATACGATTTGCAAGCTCAGCTTCTATTGTAATTCCACTTGGTTCAATTAACAATGCTGCACAGCTAAATAATTCTATTACTAATATTTACTATACTAATGGAGGAACAGCTACACATTTAGCTTTAAATCTATTACAAACTGCCTTTAATAATTCTCGTACAAGTCAAGGAGTCCCTCAAGTAGCTATAGTGTTTACTGATGGTCAGTCCAATTCACCAAGTTCAACTGCTCAAGCTGCACAGTTAGTTCATGATGCTGGCATAGTGGTCTACTCCTTTGGTATTGGAAGTGGTATTGACACAACTGAACTAAATGCTATTGCTTCTAGTTCTAACAATGTCTTTGTTATCTCAAACTTCTCTCCAAGTCAATTTGCTGCCAAACTGCTCCCACTACAAACATCAGCTTGTACAAGTAAGTACTTACATTAAAAGTTATAATCAAAATAATCTATTTTATCTCAAATAGCTCCAGCTGTTGCTTCTATAAATGATAGTATTCTAGCAAGTCTTGGTCAGAATGAGTCCCGTTTGTTGCAATATGCTTTCCCCTCTGAAGGATTTACAGTAAAAGTTGATATCATATCTGGACAACTGAAAATGCAGGGATCATTTTCAGTACGAAACCCAACTTCTTTAACATCTGATTTCTCAGTCCAAAGTGATGACACTACTGGTATAGATTACTTTGTAAGTCCTGCTTTACGTCAGTCATCTAATGGGTCATCACCAAATACAACAGCTAGTGTCTACCTATCATTTGTGGGTTTACAAGCTAACAACACATTCATACTCAATACAACATATGGAAATACAACATATGGAGATACAACAAGCAGTGGTAAAGCACAAATGCATGCATGAAACTTAATACATGTTAATATGTTAGCTAGTACATTAATGATCCAATTATAACATTTAATTACACTATATATATTTACAGCATTAGGAGTGAAAACAGTCTACATACCACTATTGGTCCTGGTGGTTGTGCTCTTTGTTGTGCTATAATGAAGATAGAAGTGCTTCCCTTTTACAATAATTTGTTAACAGTACAGGTCATGTGTTTGAGTAGTTTCACAACAATGTAGTGGTGACACTTAGTATATATTGAATGCATATTTGTTATACTTGTATACATTTTGTGGAAGTTTCACTTAAATATTGTGTACATGCATGTGTTATCTAAGTCATATATGACTTCTTTGTTTACATTTATAGAAGAAGTAAATTAAACAAGTCATACATGACTTGTTTAAACAAACCTTTTGCTTTCAAAACAATACTTTTGCTTTCATTATAAGGTTATAAGGTTAACCATCAATATGAACATCTAGTCTTAACTTAATAAAGATGGGTGGAAGTCATATACAAGCAATATATAGTAATATTGCAAATTTACTGATATATAAAGTTGTATAAGTTTACTGTGGTAGTTTGGACCAGTTTTATAATGGAAAGCCAGCTCCCTCTCAGTGACAAAATTTGGTTTAGTTTCAGTTGCAAAATTTATATAATCAAAATATAAATCAGTTGTAAGTAGCTCTAAAGAGCTAACTTTGATTGTTGAGATTAAAAGTTGTGGTGCCTATATGAATAACATGAGTTATCTCATCACAATTAATCACTTATATCAACTATACAACTGTCATATTGGTTTTTGAAATTCTCAAATGCATTTACAAAATCAAATTGTTAACAAACAATTGTCTTATTCAATTGAATTGTGATTATGTGCACTGATACCATAGTTGGAACTTCCCTGTTCATTTTTCAAAAGACTTGTTGGATATGGCTTGCTTGACTACAGTCTATAAAGGGTAGGTGTGATGTATTGACTTTTTATATAGTTAGTAACTTTATTAAGATGCAACCAATGGTATAACAGGATAACACAAACAATTTATAGTAAAGGTGGCATAGAGCACTTAGGGGACAGGAAATAGCAAATATGATAAGATTCATGAGAATACATAGCTATAATGAAAGGCACTAAAGTGCCGAACCTCGCTGTAGTTTCTAAGTTATTTATAAATTCTATGCCAGCTTAGGCCCAGCTATGATGTTGTTATTGCAAGAAAATTTATTAACATTCCAGAAGGTGTGGTTATAAAATGGCAAGCTTTGTCATTCTGTATATACTCATTAATTGTTGCTTGATTTCTAGCTTTGTCATGTTTGTGAAGCAGTAACTAAATAAGTGATAGTATCATTCAATTCCCAAGCAAGATTAAGTGCTACTTTCTTGATGAAAAGTTTCTCTGAGTCTTTACATGACCCTTTAAAATCTATCAATATTTCATATACAAAATTTATTGTGACTTGAAGATGAAACCTTCTTTGGAAACGTCCCGTGGTACAAATATAAATCGATATATTATCTATTAGTAGCAGTCCTTTCAGTGCTTGGAGACGTTTCCTGAATGCGTTACTTCGCTCCAAGTCCACAAAACCTTTTTCAGAACTTTTCTAACGATTACTTCGACCAACGGCCTTCTGTCTTGCTGATCCGTATTCCTCTGAGATTGTTTACAACATACTAAAAAATCTCCACGTTAAGTTTTTTACTTTTCGAGAAACGGCACTTGACCTCTGCAGCCTGAAAAATCTATCAATATTTCATATACAAAATTTATTGTAACTTGAAGATGAAACCTTCTTTGGAAACGTCCCGTGGTACAAATATAAATCGATATATTATCTATTAGTAGCAGTCTTTTCAGTGCTTGGAGACGTTTCCTGAATGCGTTACTTCGCTCCAAGTCCACAAAACCTTTTTCAGAACCTTTCTAACGATTACTTCGACCAACGGCCTTCTGTCTTGCTGATCCGTATTCCTCTGAGATTGTTTACAACATACTAAAAAATCTCCACGTTAAGTTTTTTACTTTTCGAGAAACGGCACTTGACCTCTGCAGCCTGAAAATTCTTTTGCGAGTTTTAAGCTTCTGTTTTCCTTGACGATGTTCTTGACACTACTGTTGTAAAGTCCACATGTTTTTCTATTCGTTGCTAAACGTTGGTAGCTGCTAATGCTTCGGTTGCCAAGTTATAGCAGTTCAAAAAAAACAACTCTGGTAACAGACACACACACACACACACACACACACACACACACACACACAAACAGACTACAGTACCCTCGCTATGCGCCCACGCACAGCGAGGTTAACTAGGTGAACATAATACCAAGGTATATTATGTTGACGTAGTTATATCTATGTATTCTTATTAGTCATGTGTACTTGGCCAAATACACATGACTAATACAATACAAGCAATACAGTACAGTAGATTTACTAATAGGAAGTTGTATGATGCATGCATATGTTTGAGAATTCACTACTATAATGTTAATATTATTACTGCGGTGCTATTTGTTGCAATATGCTTTTCCCTCTGAAGGATTTACAGTAAAAGTTAGTATCATATCTGGACAACTGAAAATGCAGGGATCATTTTCAGTATGAAACCCAACTTCTTTAACATCTGATTTCTCAGTCCAAAGTGATGACACTACTGGTATAGATTACTTTGTAAGTCCTGCTTTACGTCAGTCATCTACTGGGTCATCATCAAATACAACAGCTAGTGTCTACCTATCATTTGTGGGTTTACAAGCTAACAACACATTCATACTCAATACAACATATGGAAATACAACATATGGAGATACAACAAGCAGTGGTAAAGCACAAATGCATGCATGAAACTTAATACATGTTAATATGTTAGCTAGACATTAATGTTCCAATTATAACATTTAATTACACTATATATATTTACAGCATTAAGAGTGAAAACAGTCTACATGCCACTATTGGTCCTGGTGGTTGTGCTCTTTGCTGTGCTATAATGAAGACAGAAGTGCTTCCCTTGCTTTTACAATAATTTGTTAACAGTACAGGTCATGTGTTTGAGTAGTTTTACAGCAATGTAGTGACACTTAGTATATATTGAATACATTTTTTGGAAGTTTCACTTAAATATTGTGTACGTGTGTTATCTAGTATAGAGAGACTTATTCAATAAATGGAAGTGTACAATAACAAAGTGACTATTTCTTATTTTATAAGTATATACTTCAATGCTAGATGCTTATATCAATGACTGAAAATGAAAGTATAGTTTTGTTTGTTTGTTGTTTGCATTTATAGAAAAGTAAACAAGTCATACATGACTTCTTTGTTTGCATTTATAGAACAAGTAAACAAGTCATACATGAGTTCTTTGTTTGCATTTATAGAAGAAGTAAACAAGTCATACATGATTTGTTTAAACAAATAAACAATACTTTTGCTTTCATTATAAGGTTATAAGGTTAACCATCAATATAAACATCTGGTCTTAACTTAATAAAGATGGGTGGAAGTCATATACAAGCAATATATAGTAATATTGCAAATTTACTGATATATAAGTTGTATAAGTTTACTGTGGTAGTTTGGACCAGCTGTTTTATAATGGAAAGCCAGCTCCCTCTCAGTGACAAAATTTGGTTTAGTTTCAATTACAAAATTTATATAATCAAAATATAAATCAGTTGTAAGTGGCTCTAAAGTGCTAACTTTGATTGTTGAGATTAAAAGTTGTGGTGCCTATATGAATAACATGAGCTACCTCATCACAATTAATCACTTATATCAACTATACAACTGTCATATTGGTTTTTAAAATTCTCAAATGCATTTACAAAATCAAATTGTTAACAAACAATTGTCTTATTCAATTGAATTGTGATTATGTGGACTGATACCATAGTTGGAACTTCCCTGTTCATTTTTCAAAAGACTTGTTGGATACGGCTTGCTTGACTACAGTCTATAAAGGGTAGGTGTGATGTATTGACTTTTTATATAGTTAGTAACTTTATTAAGATTCAACCAATGGTATAACAGAATAACACAATTTATAGTAAAGGTGGCATAGAGCACTTAGGGGACAGGAAATAGCAAAATATGATAAGATTCATAAGAATACATAGCTATAACTAGGTGAACATAATACCAAAGTATATTATGTTGACCTAGTTATATCCATGTATTCTTATTAGTCATGTGTACTTGGCCAAATACACATGACTAATACAATACAAGCAATACAGTACAGTAGGTTTACTGATAGAAGTTGTATGATGCATGCATATGTTTACACATTCACTATTATAATGTTAATATTATTACTGTGGTGCTATCATTGAACAAAGTTTTACTTACCTCCTTTATTGTCAAGTATAATCGTTCAATACAGTGGAATGATTAAGTGGTTTTATGGTACAATATGTTGCTTTGTTCCCAATAGGTCATTGTTAGATATCTACAAGGTTAGATAAATTTAGGGCTTACAATATACAGAAATTGAGTTATCCATGTACAAAGAACAAACACATGCAATCAAATTAACACTATGGAAGATTTGTTTTCAATTCTTCTTTACAGTTATTGACCACAAATATCGAAGGAATTAGTTAATTAAGAAGTATCTCAATCGTTTCATTTATCAAAGTTAACAATTGTATTCCAGTTGCTAGGCAGTCAAGATACATTTTGAAACAATCATCATTTTAAGTATACATGTCATAGACTGAGATCATATCTCAAATTAATGTGTATAAAAATGATATAAATAATTATACAGATTAATCTTTGGATTTGAGGTGGTCCCACTTCTCATTTGATTGGCATCAAAGGGGACAAAGGAGACATAGGTGCTTGGTGTACCAAGAGCACCTGTCGTGGGTTACATTAATTCTTTGTATATTTTGTGGTATATTTATTTATTTCTGTTTATAATTCCTACAATAACAATCATATAGGGGAGCAATACAACACACTCATGCAAGCACATATTATTTCTAAGTTGGTTATTTGTTTTGTCAAGTATGTTAATTATCCATTAAATCTTGAACTCATGATGTACTAACACCTAGCATATCTAATTTGTGAACTCAATTGAACTCCTCCTGAGTTTAGATTACCTTCAATTTCAAGTCTTCTTTTGTTAACCTTAATTGTTGACCTCTGATCTATATGTACTTTGACAATAACAGAATCATGCATGCCTTTGTAGTAAGGACTAAATGGACCAGATACTATAGCACATGGTCTGCACTGCATGGGCTAGTACAAGTTATACTTGATATTACAATAGAAAATATAATGCATATGTATTAATTATTTATCTGGTGTGATAACATCATACCTACAGAAAAGTTTTATTTCATCCATAGTATATTATTAAATGTATTGTACTTTGAGCATGTAAACTGGCATCTCATTACTATAAATAAAAAGTTTTTAGAGTTTCTAAATCGTATACACATTTGATCATCTTATCACCTGCACTAGCAACAAAAACATTATAAGTCAAACAGCATTACCAGAACACTGTAATGATATTAGCATTATGGAAGATTCTGTTTTCAATTCTTCCTATATAGGTATTGACAACTATAGAAGGAAATTAAGGAACATGTATTAACATGTATTATATCTAATTTTTGAACTCGATTGAACTCTTCCTGTTTCAATTTCCTCAAGTCTTCCTTTTGTCAACCTTGTTGAATTGACTTGCACTAAACTAGTGTCCAATGAATATAGTAAGTTCACTAATGCACTATCAACAACACATAATGACAACTACAAAAATCATAATGAATGAATGCAATATTTATTAATATTTGGACTAGGTAGGAATATTAAGTCAGTGAAAGGTTTCTTACATAACAAACAAAATTTAAGTGTGTGTCAAAATTTTGAACACAATACCGTTCAATTTCAAAAATTAGACAATTCTATGAAAGTGGACTGCATTCAATCATTAATAGATCTACAACTTACAAGCTTTTCAACATGAAGCTACTACTGTTTGCAGTTGTGTTCTACTTGGCAGTTACTGTCAAAGCTCAGGATTGTACAACTCTAGCTAATGCTGGTAACTGTGACTTCTACACTCAGTGTGTAGAGGCAAGATTTCAATGTGGTGCTAATGGATATCCTCGTGGCTATGGTGACAAGTACTGCCGTCAATTGACAAACAAGCAAAGTTGTCTTACTCCTACAGTAAGTATTTAGTATTCTTCTAAAAGTTCTATGTAGTAGTAGCTACATGTGCTATGCACATGTCATGTGATACTTATGAATATTATTAGTGTTGTTAGAAATATACCAGCTGGACAGATACTATTCAGTCTGTCCAGGCAGAGTAGTTGTGACTACAATCACTACTATTACATTCTATTTTATTAAATTTCATATATAGGGTCAAACATGGGTCAATAATACCAAGACTTGTCTTATGAAAGCCATCTTGAATAGTGACATTTACAAGTCAAATGGAACATGTAGTCAATTAGAGACATTTGCTTTTAACAGCCACGCATCTTGTTATACAGATAATGGATTCTGTACTGACATTCTATTAAGTGCCACTAACCTTCATTGCCTTGCCTTTGAAGTCTTTGTCTGGAGAGATTTCTGGAATAAACAGGCAATTCAACAGGTTTGAAACTAATAAAATTGCTTATAACTGTGATGTATCACTTAAGGTTCTTAAAACAGTAACTACATGTGCAAAGCAGGCAGCTGATAGTTTCTTGTCTTCTGTGGATAGTTGGATATCAAACACTACACAACTTGTTACACGTCAACTCCTTCAAACTTTGAAAAATCTTCTTGGAGGTATAATTGTGTATTTTTTATTGACTAATATAACCAATATAACTGTTTACAATATAGGTTGCAAATCTGGTCTTGATATTATCTTTGTGTTGGATGCTTCTGGAAGTGTAGGTATCTCACACTTTGTAACAATGAAAAGTTTTGTTAAAACTATCATCTCTAACTTTGAAATTGGGGCTAACAAAACACGTGTTGGAGTTGTAAGATTTGCAAGCTCAGCTTCTATTGTAATTCCACTTGGTTCAATTAACGATGCTTCACTGCTAAATACTTCTATTACTAATATTATTTATACTAGTGGAGGAACAGCTACACATTTAGCTTTAAATCTCTTGGAAACTGCCTTTAGTAATTCTCGTACAAGTCAAGGAGTCCCTCGAGTAGCTATAGTTTTTACTGATGGTCAATCCAATTCACAATCTTTAACTGCTCAAGCTGCACAGGCTGTTCATGATGCTGGTATAGTAGTCTACTCATTTGGTATTGGAGGTGGTGTCAACCTCAAGGAACTTAATACTATAGCTTCTAGTTCTAACAATGTCTTTGTTATTTTAAATTTTTCTCCAAGTCAATTTGCTGCACAACTGCTCCCACTACAAACAACAACTTGTACAAGTGAGTACTTACATTATATGTCATTGTTACATAATGTGACCTTTATCTTAAACAGCTCCAGCCAAAATATCTATTAATGTCAGTATACAAACAAGTCTTGGTATAAATGAGTATCGCTTGCTTCAATATAGCTTTCCTGATGAAGGTCTCATAATAAAAATAAATATCATATCTGGACGATTGTTAATCTATGGATCATTTTCAGTAAGAAATCCTACTTCATTAACAGCTGATTTCTCCATTCAAAGTACAAGTACTGGTATAGATTATTTTATAAGTCCTGACTTATATCAGTCATCTACTGGTGGTATGCAAACAAGTCGTCGACGTCGTCAAACTGGTTCACCATTAAACACAACAGCTAATGTTTTTCTATCCATTGAGGGTCTAGACACAAATAATACATTCTCTCTTAATACAACATTTGGAGATACAGCTCCACCAACTATGACATTAACTACACCAATATTACCAACTATGACATTAACTACACCAATATCAACAGCCATGCCAACACCAACATCTACTCCTAGTGCAGGTAAACACCAAAATAAAAGCATATACTATAAGATATACCATTAGTACAATATCAATGCTCACATAATAATTACAACATTGCTCTATCTATATTTACAGCACTAGGACTGAAAACAGCCTACCTATCACTATTGACCCTGGTGGTTGTGCTCTTTGCTGTGCTGCTATGAAGACAGAATACTTAAGGCCTCCTCTCCAATCTTATTGTAATCATAAACTGTAATAGTTGCATTGTCGTTTACTATATAGTTGTGTTAGACATTTAGCAGAAGTCTTTATGTCCTCCATATTTTAACGATGAGCATTGGTTAGTAATATAACACACAATAAGTATTAACTTCTATTTTTGTAGGATGACTAGCATATTTTTTCTTGTTGTTGCATATGTATACCAAATTATGTTTATTTTTGTTATAATCATATGAGAGGAGTTTGTTATTAAAATAAACAATTGTTTTAAATAAAATTTTTGTAAATTAATATTATATTCATAGTCAGCATGTATACAAGCTAACACAATAATAGGAGGTATACGTTAGTGTATATATAATTTATTCATATCATTAGTACATGTATACATATTGACCACATAAGTGAACACAGTTATTAGTTATCATATAATAAAAAAGTGAAACAGTTATAATGAATATCATTTAATTGTATTACGCTAGCTATTATTGAAGATTTTAAAATGAAAATATAAACTTTGTAACTAACTAGACATGTATTATTACTGCTGTTATGAACAATGGTTGTATTTCAGTTGTCATCAAAGGTGATCTTATATGTACTCTGGTATATCATACATTTATAAAATAAAGAGCTACCATATGTGAGCTTAGTATCAACATAGTTCTTATATAATCAACCACCTGTCACTGCTAATATAGTGGTGGATCATTTTAACACAACAATTTGTTATTTGAGTGTCATGTCACTCATTGGATTTCCTTTTGTGATGTATAAGAATGGCAAACAGACATCATATAATGTGCATATAAAATGCCCAATATATATATTATCATTTCCTCATATTATATTAAGTAGTTTCATTATGTAGCTGTTTATAGACTAATAATCCTAACTGGTTGTTTATTTGACTTACTAGCAAATGTGATATAGATTCTAAACTTGATTCTGAATGTATATGGTGATAACAGATACTATAATGTTAGCTAGTACATTCATTGGTGGTATAAGTAGTATATTTGATGATATTTTCATACATGTACTAAATTCATATGTTATAATTGAAAGTACTAGTGTATAGTGCTTATTACATCCAATGATGTAGTTTTAAATTTGGATTATTTTTTAAAAATATTCTAGGATTAAATTTGAGCATATACAAATACAATAATTTGTATTATTGATTTGATCTCACAATTCAATTACCCATGTGATGGTGCTCAATATATGAAGTTTCTGCTCTATTTACATCAAATACAAATGCTTTCTTCTCTTTAAATGTTGCTAGTGTTACATACAAGATTTGATGAATCAGTTTTAGTAAGGAAATAAACAAAATACTCATGACCTTTAATCAACTAATGAGACTGAAACTGAAATTCTAACAATTATTTTAGAGAACTAGTCAGTAAGTAGCTGCAGTAATTTAAACTGTGAAAACTGTATAACAACTGTAACTGGTTACGTAACAGGACATCTTTGGAGCCCATTTCAAGCACCATATGAGAGGATCAATTACAATGCTGAAAATGAAAGTATTGTTTTGTTTGTTTGTTTGTTGTTTGCATTTATAGAACAAGTAAACAAGTCATATATGACTTGTTTGTTTGCATTTATAGAAGAAGTAAACAAGTCATATATGACTTCTTTGTTTGCATTTATAGAAGAAGTAAACAAGTCATACATGACTTGTTTAAACAATAAAACAATACTTTTGCTTTCATTATAAGGTTATAAGGTTAACCATCAATATAAACATCTGGTCTTAACTTAATAAAGATGGGTGGAAGTCATATACAAGCAATATAATTATAGTAATATTGCAAATTTACTGATATATAAAGTTGTATATAAGTTAACTGTGGTAGTTTGGACCAGTTTTATAATAGAAAGCCACCTCCCTCTCAGTGACAAAAAATTTGGTTTAGTTTCAATTGCAAAATTTATATAATCAAAATATAAATCAGTTGTAAGTAGTTCTAAAGAGCTAACTTTGATTGTTGAGATTAAAAGTTGTGGTGCCTATATGAATAACATCATGAGCTATCTCATCACAATTAATCACTTATATCATCTATACAACTGTCATATTGCTTTTGAAATTCTCAAATGCATTTACAAAATCAAATTGTTAACAAACAATTGTCTTATTCAATTGAATTGTGATTATGTGCACTGATACCATAGTTGGAACTTCCCTGTTCATTTCTCAAAAGACTTTTTGGATATGGGTGGCTTGACTACAGTCTATAAAGGGTAGGTGTGATGTATTGACTTTTTATATGGTTAGTAACTTTATTAAGATTCAACCAATGGTATAACAGGATAACACAAACAAATTATAGTAAAGGTGGCATAGAGCACTTAGGGGACAGGAAATAGCAAATATGATAAGGTTCATAAGAATACATAGCTATAACTAGGTGAAGATAATATCAAGATATATTATGCTGACCTAGTTATATCCATGTATTCTTATTAGTCATGTGTACTTGGCCAAATACACATGACTAATACAATACAAGCAATACAGTACAGTAGGTTTACTAATAGGAAGTTGTATGATGCATGCATATGTTTGAGAATTCATTATTATAATGTTAATATTATTACTGTGGTGCTATCATTGAACAAAGTTTTACTTACCTCCTTTATTGTCAAGTATGACCATTCAATACAATGGAATGATAAAGTGGTTTTATGGTAAAATATGTTTCTTTGTTCCCAATAGGTCATTGTTAGATATCTACTCATAGAATAAATTGTGCTACTCATAGAATAAATTTATTTTTAGTTTATTATTGGTCTTTTTATGTCCTAGACTATACATTCAATAGTTTGTCTTACTGCAAGTAACATCAATATTGATATGAAGTTTATTAATGTAATATTATTAGTTTGTATAATTATTGTATATATAATCATTCATATTATTATTACAAACTACATATATGATAGATGCCAAAGATATCAACTATCATTAACACTATCATGACAGACCAAAAGGTGATAACAACTGCTACATGTCAGATCACCATTATGTTCAGGATAACTCACTTTGAACTATCCTACACAAAACCAATTCAATAATATTTCAGGACAGTTCAATGTTTTTCTAGTGTGGATTCTGATTTATCTTATTTATTAGAGCTGCTCTAGATAGAATAGTATGCTTCATGGGTTGCTAATCTATTGATTATAAATAGACACTAAATACCTTCAAATTCAAACAATCTTAATTAATTTATATCTTTCAAATAATATGCCAATTCTAGTTTGTATCAGCTAGTTTTCTGTAAATACAAGGCTACTGTATACATTAATGGTTAGATTAATACCTTCTGAACACCATACACAAAATACAACCAATAAAGATTAATATATGCTAAAACTACTTCAATGTACACATGTAAATAAATGGTGTCTCTCTGGGAGGCTACTTCCCAGCTCTGTAAGAATCACTATGTTTATTGTTACAGTGATCCAAACATGAATATCTTGTGTAAGATCATAACTGTCTTAAAAGCCTTCTAATCTTATAGTAATCACAGTTTAAATGAAATAATATTAAGACCTAAAAGGACAGAAAGAAGATAAAGAACTCTGTACCATCCCAGTATTATTGCCTGCTTGTAAGGTTTTACAACTTCAAAATTTGATTAGATAAGATACATTAACATGTAACATTTTGATTTCACTTGGTTCATTAACAAGGTTACAAACACTTCTATCACCATATTGGCGAAGGGTAATTTCTATTCACTTAATTAGGTCATCCCATATAAGGTATGCATATGTTATGTGTGTCATATTCATAGCATGTATTTAAAAATTATACTATGCTGTGGGATGAGTCTAAATTTAATAATAAAGTTAGGCAATAACATATAGCCAGTCCAGAACAGCCATTCAAAGCTATTAGTCTATATAGAGTACTACTACAAGAAACTCTTTTTCAACATGAAGCTACTCCTGTTTGTAGTGGTGTTCTATTGGGCTGTTACTGTCAAAGCTCAGAACTGTACAGCTCTAGCTAATGCTGGTAACTGTGACTTCTACACTCAGTGTGTAGAGGCAAGATTTCAATGTGGTACTAATGGATATCCTCTTGCCTATGGTAACAGATACTGTCGTCAATTTGGAGATAAAAGAAGCTGTTTTACATCTACAGTAAGTTATTAAGCATTTTTCTTCTAGAAGTTACCTATATTTTTGTATAGGGACAAACTTGGATTGATAATGTAAGAATTTGTCTTATGAGGGATATCCTAAACAGCAATGTCTACAACTCAAATGGAACGTGCAGAGAATTACAGACAGTGGCTTTTGACAGTCATCCATCTTGTTATACTGATAACGGATTCTGTACTGACATTCTTCTGAGTGTCACCAACTTGTACTGTCTGGCTGTTGAAGTCTATCGATGGAATGATTTCTTCAACAAACAAGCAATTCAACAAGTGCACCAAATTAATATGTATTTAAAGATACTTCATATATTATTGCTTCCCTATAGGTTTATGACACAGCAACTACATGTACCAAGCAGGCAGCTGATAGTTTTTTGTCTTTTGTGGATGGTTGGATATCAAATGCTGTACAACTTGCACGTCAACTCCTTCAAACATTGAAAAAACTTATTGGAGGTAAGTATACGTGCACTTAAAATAGTATTTTTGTTATTTCAATCATTACCATAATCTTATCAATATGATGGAAGCCCAATATTAAATTGAGTTACCACAAAACCGAAACTGGTCTAACTTAATATGTTATAAAGTTAATTCAACTAGAAGCCAAAAAATAGTTTATGTCAGAGAATTGAAGCTACGAGCGAGAGATAGATACTATGTCAGCTTAACTAACTGGATTAGTTTTAGTTTAAATGGTATCTGTTTATAGCTTCAATTGAGGCCATGATTACTATAGCAAAGTATGCGTGAAAGGAATGTGCTTTGTAGCAACTTAGAATGGGTTTACATAATATTGACGAAACTGTGGTAACAAAGACCTCAGTTAAAATGACAAAATGCTTTTTTCAGTGTGCACAGTACAACTCTTAATTTTTACAACCATGCATACATCTATTTTATATAGGTTGCAAATCTGGAATTGATATTATCTTTGTGTTGGATGCTTCTGGAAGTATTGGTAGCTCAAACTTTGTAACAATGAAGAACTTTGTTAATAACATCATTTCCAACTTTGAAATTGGGGCTGATAAAACACGAGTTGGAGTTATAAGATTTGCAAGTTCAGCTTCTATTGTGATTCCACTTGGTTCAATTAACAATGCCACAGTCTTGAACACTTCTATTAGCAATATTTCCTACACTAGAGGTAACACATATACAAATTTAGCTTTAAATCTTCTACACACTGCATTCAATAATGCTCGTACAAGTGAAGGAATCCCTCGAGTAGCTATAGTTTTTACTGATGGTAGATCCAATTCACCAAATTCAACTGCTCCAGTTGCACAGCTAGTTCATGATACTGGTATAGTGGTGTACTCATTTGGTATTGGAAGTGGTATTGACACTACTGAACTCAATACTATAGCTTCTAGTTCAAGAAATGTTTTTCTCATTTCAAACTTTTCTCCCACTCAATTTGCTGCCAAACTGCTTCTACTACAAACATCAGCTTGTACAAGTAAGTATATTACATTTTATTAATAGAATGAACTTTGTATGTTCTCTATCTCAAATAGCTCCAGCCATTGCTTCTATAAGTGATCCATTGAAGACAAGTCTTGGTATGGATGAAACTCGTTTGCTCCAGTATCCCTTCCCTGATGAAGGCATTACATTAAAAATTGATATTACTAAAGGACAAGTACAGGTCCAAGGATCATTCACAATACAAAACCCTACTTCTTTAACAGCTGATTTCTCCATTCAAAGTACAAGTACTGGAATAGATTACTTTATAAGTCCTGACTTATATCAGTCATCTACTGGTGGTATGCAAACAAGTCGTCGACGTCGTCAAACCGGTTCACTGTCCAACACTACAGCTAATGTCTACTTGTCTATTGTGGGCCTACTTAATAACAATACATTCTCCCTAAATACAACATTTGGAGATACAACTAATGCAGGTAAAACGTAAATGTATAACATAATACTTTTCCTAATGTCTTTATTCTGATCAATTATTGAAACTCTTACTCATTTTTATAGCTTTAGGAATGAAGACAATCTATCACATTCCACTCATTGCTGTTTTCTTTGCCTTGCTAACTACCTTAATGCATTAAAACTAGCTCAGTATACAAAAGATTGCACTGCCAATAGTTACCAAATAGTTGTTGAACTATATATACTTGTTACTTACCTAGCTTTGTTATTACAATATTATATTGTGTTGTATATAGTAAGTTTTTTGATGCAGTGTTAGTTATAGTAGTTTTTGTTACTACATATTTTATTTTAAAAATAAATATTCTTTAACTTTATATCAATGTACATACCAAGAAACTACTCAGTCAGTAATTCACATGAACTCTACATTCCACACTAATTTATCCATGTAAGCTACAAAGTAGTTATTAAAATGACATATTACTTTTTACAGTGATATCATAGTTCCTATAAACTATTAATATGAATTACTCACTATAGACTTCATGGAATCTAGAGTTCATGTGAATTATTATAGAATTTCTTGCTTTGTAAAAGTACAACATACAAACAAATTACTCCATGAGTAATTCACAAGAACTCTATATTCCATAGTTATCCATTCATTTAAGCTACAAATTAATTGTTAAAATGACATATTAATTTTTATAGTGATATCCTAGTTCTTATAGGGTCAACAAAGAATTCTTATTTTAAAATAAATACTATTGCAACTGTTTAAGTTCTATGTTAGTGATGAACTTAAATATATTATTAAATGGTATTATAAAAATATTTAAAGATATTGTTTGTACCTTGTAAACATAATGTCCAACTTGTCAAAATGTCCTCAATCTTTCTCTTTTTTGATTGATGATGTTCATAACGTATTTCAAAAGGATCTAACACATAACATAACATTAGATGTTACTCATTCATCCATCCAACCATTAATACATTCATCCATCTATCAATCTATCATAAATTTATCCATCAAACTCACCACTGGATGGGCGGGTCAAAAGACATTTATAAGAGCCACCTAATTTATGATCACTTTTAATGAGAGGAGACACTTGGTCCGAAGGTAAAGAGGTGTGGTCATCAGAACAAGATAAAGGAAGTTCTAAACTGTCTAACATACAATGAATCATAGTAGTACTAAAAGAGGAAGTAAACAATTAACTTATTATCTAGAAAATAATAAAATTACTTTATCATTTGTCTTGTCCATAACTGTTGGAAATGTTTAAGTACATTTCTATAAGAATCTATAAATAATACAATGATTAGTGACATAATAATGATACATTATATTTCAATTTAATTTAAGTACATATACACTTATATTGCCATAGCAACAGTAATAACTGAGTATCAAGTGATACTCTCTCTTTTCTTTAGTCCTCCCTCACCCTATCAACTTAATGAACTAACTATTACTGGACAGGCATTCTTATGGCATCAAGTACGATGTATGACCAGTATCCTATTTCTCATAGGGAATGGTCTCGAACAACCTGAGGTAATCCTCATTGAGGTCTCTAAGTCACATTAAGATAGTGTCATTGTATCATTAGGTTATTGATCATATGTTAGATGTAGAAAAATGCCCTCAAAAACCTCAATATGGTATGGCAACAGGTAATGGTAATTTAACACCTGTTTTAATAACTTATTAATAATCTAACATTTAATAACTTACTACTGTAAATAACAAGTACATTAATTTTTAATCCTATTTAATCCACTATCTACTAGTACCTGTCATCATCCAAGGGGTTCACAGTAAAATTGAATATCCTTCTTTTAAAATTTGTAACACCACCTGCAATATCCATCTGTGTTGGACAATGAGACAGAGATATAGATAACACACACACATATTAATTAATACAAGGTTCATATTTTGCATTAAATTCTAAACTCATGTTCTCCAAAAAGCTTCTTAGCAGCTGTCTAAAAACTGTTGTAAAGACTAATTCTACCTACTCAAACAAATTCTATTACAATTAACTTTCAGTATCAAGAGACAGATATTGATGATTAACTAGTATTAGCGTCTATGAGATGGATACTATTGAATACTGTATCAGTGCTTATCTCAGTACAAAAATGTATGTTCCAATATAACTCTATTATAACATTTATTAACTATAACTCAATCCAGACCAATACCTGCCATTGAAGGTTTCTTCTATAACAAACAAAATTCGAGTGTGTGTCAAAACTTTGAACACACTACTGTTCAATTTTAGAATTAGACAATTCCATAAAATTGGACTGCATGCAATCATTATGCTGTCTCAAAACAATTTTTATTTGAGCCAAAAAAAGACATACTAAATATAGATCATAATCAAATTTTTACAATTACTCCTACAACTTACAAGCTTTCAACATGAAGCTACTTCTGTTTGCAGTGGTGTTCTATTGGGAAGTTACTGTCAAAGCTCAGGACTGTACAGCTCAAGCTAATGCTGGTAACTGTGACTTCTACACTCAGTGTGTAGAGGCAAGATTTCAATGTGGTACTAATGGATATCCTCTTGCTTTTGGTAATAGGTACTGTCATCAATTTTGAGATAAGAGAAGCTGTTTTACATCTACAGTAAGTAATTAAGCATTCTTCTTCTAGAAATTATCTATTTTAATTATCTACATTATATAGGGTCAAACTTGGATTGACAATGTAAGAATTTGTCTCATGAGGGATATCCTGAACAGCAATGTCTACAACTCAAATGGAAAATGCAGTGGATTACAGGCAGTGGCATTTGACAGTCATCCATCTTGTTATACTGATAATAGATTCTGTACTGACATTCTTCTGAGTGATACCAACTTGTACTGTCTGGCTGTTGAAGTCTATCAATGGAGTGATTTCTTCAACAAACAAGTAATTCAACAAGTACACTAAATTAAAATGTATTCAAAGATACTTCCTATATTATTGCTTCCCTATAGGTTTATGACACAGCAACTACATGTACCAAGCAGGCAGCTGATAGTTTCTTGTCTTTTGTGGATGGTTGGATATCAAATGCTCTACAACTTGTTACACGTCAACTCCTTCAAACTCTGAAAGAGCTTCTTGGAGGTAAGCATACATGCACTTAAAATAGCATTTTTGTCATTTTAATCATTGTCTTTATTACCATAATCTTACGGATATGATGGAAGCCCAATATTGAATTACCACAAAGCCAAACCTGGTCTAACTCAATATGTTATAAAGTCAACTAGAAGCCAAAAAGTATTCTTTGTAGTTTATTTCTGATAATTGGAGCTATGAGCAAGAGATAGATACTATATTTCAGCTTAACTAATTCAATTAGTTTTAGTTGAGATAATATCTGCTTATAGCTTGAGGCCATGATTCAATTAGTATAGCAAAGTGTGTGTAAAAGCAATGTGGTTGTAGATGCAACTAGTTGGCCTTATGCATATTAAATTACACTAGTTTTGAGAAATGCACAGTATAATTGTTAATTTTTTACAATCATGCATACATCTATCTATTTTATATAGGTTGCAAATCTGGTCTTGATATTATCTTTGTGTTGGATTCTTCTACAAGTATTGGTAGTTCAAACTTTGCAACAATGAAGAATTTTGTTAATAACATCATTTCCAACTTTGAAGTTGGAGATGACAAAACACATGTTGGAGTAATAAGATTTTCAGATTCAGCTTCTATTGTGATTCCACTTGGTTCAATTAACAATGCCACAGTCTTGAACACTTCTATTAGCAATATTTTCTACACTAGAGGTTACACATATACAAATTTAGTTTTAAATATTCTACACACTGCATTCAATAATGCTCGTACAAGTGAAGGAATCCCTCGAGTAGCTATACTTCTTACTGATGGTCAATCCACTGAAACAGATTCAACTGCTCTAGGTGCACAGTTAGTTCATGATGCTGGTATTGTAGTGTACTCATTTGGTATTGGAAGTAGTGTCAACCTCAATGAACTTAATACTATAGCTTCTAGTTCAAGAAACTTTTTTCTTATTTCAAACTTTTCTCCCACTCAATTTGCTGGCAAACTCCTTCCACTACAAACATCAGCTTGTACAAGTAAGTATATTACATTTTATTAATAGAATGAACTTTATATGTCACTATCTCAAATAGCTCCAGCCATTGCTTCTATAAGTGATCCATTGGAGACAAGTCTTGGGATGAATGAAACTCGTTTGCTCCAGTATCCCTTCCCTGATGAAGGTATTACATTAAAAATTGATATTACTATAGGACAAGTACAGGTCCAAGGATCATTCACAATACGAAACCCTACTTCATTAACAGCTGATTTCTCCATTCAAAGTACAAGTACTGGAATAGATTACTTTATAAGTCCTGACTTATATCAGTCATCTACTGGTGGTATGCAAACAAGTTATCAAACTGGTTTACTGTCCAACACTACAGCTAATGTCTACTTGTCTATTGTGGGCCTACTTAGTAACAATACATTCACTCTAAATACAACATATGGAGATACAACTAGTGCAGGTAAAACACATAAATGTATACCAAAATAATTTTTATAATATTTTAATTCTGATCAATTATTGAAACTCTTATTCATTTTTATAGCTTTAGGAATGAAGATGATTTATCACATTCCACTCTTTGCTGTTTTCTTTGCCTTGCTAGGTACCTTAATGCATTGAAACTAGCTCAGTATACTAATGATTGTGCTGCCAATAGTTACCAAATAGTTGTTGAACTATATATACTTGTTACTTACCCAGCTTTTGTTATTACAATATTATATTGTGTTATTAAATATAGTAAGTTATTTGATACAGTGTTAGTCATAATTTTTGTTACTACATATTTTATTTCAAATGTAAATATCCTTTAATCTTATATCAGCATATCAACAAACTACATAGTGAGTAATTCACATTAACTACATATTTCATGGTCATCCATTCATGTAAGCCACAAATTAGTTACTAAAATGACATAATTACTTTTTATAGTGATATTATAGTTCTTATAGACTGTTATAACACTAATAGTGTTAGTCTTTTAAGAAGAATTAAAAATTAAGTCTCAATATGACATTTTAATGCCCAGTGTATGATAGAATTTACCAGTAGATATAGCATAGTATGTACACACATATAATACAGAGTGACAAACTAATGTTAGCTTTTCTTCAAAATAAAAGTTTCTACTCTACAAGTATGTACATGATCTCAAAATATGAATATCAACTATCTGTGTGGTTCATAGGCACAATGATATTGACATATAGTTCAAGGATCAACAAAAGATCTCATTTGACATAGGAGTATTTAGTATTTAAATTAATGAGTATTGTTTAATTTAGGCATGGATCATCCCTCATAATCTGAATATAATCAGTATTCATGACACGAATACTTACTCGTTAATCTAAATACTGTTCCCAGCACCCACCCTGATACTAAAACTGAAAGCGTAGTATTAAGTGTGTTTTTCCTTTATTTCTGCTCAATTATGACTCTAACCACCTCTAATATCAGACACTCTGATGTCAAATGAATATCTGAATATCCATGACTTGATACTCAGGCATGAAAGTGAATACTCATGGTTGTTTACCAGTATCCAACAGATAGATACATGATGTGTGCTAAGTGAACTGAGTGTGGGAGTTGTCTAACTTGGTTGATATAATTGACAAGTTCAAACAATTCCTTGTAGCAAAAGACCAGGAATTACAATTGTTATATCAACCAAACTAAACAACATCTACTGTCAGTTTAGTTAGCACACATCGTGTTATTCAGGACTTATGTAATCCATTTATAACAATATTAAGAAAACTGATGTATATTACAATTTATTAGATAGGCTATAGCACTACCTATATAGCTAACGTAAGTTAACTGAATGAGGAACATAACTCCACTCCTTTTCATTGTTACATGAAGGACAATAATGGCTTTGATAATTAAGTGTTGTAGAGTACTTGGAATGCTAGGTATTTGACAAGAATAATATTTCCAATTCATATAGAGCATACAAATGGATTCTGATTTACCATATTTATTAGAGCTGCTCTAGATAGAATAGTATGCTCCCTGGGTTGCTAATCTATTGATTAGAAATAGACATTAGATACCTTCAAATTCAAACAATCTTAATTAATTTACCTCCTTCAAATAATATGTCAATTCCAGTTTGTATCAGCTAGTTTTCTGTACATACAAGGCTACTGTATACATCTATATATGGTTAAATTAATACCTTCTGAACACTATACACAAAATACAACCAATAAGGATTAATATATGCTAAAACTACTTCAATGTACACATGTAAAGAAATGGTGGCTATCTGGGAGGCTACTTTCCAGCTCTGTAAGAATCACTATGTTTATTGTTACAGTGATCCAAACATGAATATCTTGTGTAAGATCATAACAGTCTTAAAACCTTTCTAATTTTATAGTAATCATTTTTTAAATGAAATAATAATAAAACCTAAAAGGAAGGACAGAAAGAAGATAAAGAACTCTGAACCATCCCAGTGCTATTGCCTCCTTGCAAGGTTTTTACAACTTCAAAATTTGATTAGATAAGACAAATTAATATGTAACATTTTGATTTCACTTGGCTCATTAACAAGGTTACAAACACTTCTTTCACCATATTGGTGGAGGAGTAGTTTCTATTCACTTAATTAAGTCATACTATAAGGTATGTTATGTTATGGGGGTCATATTCATAGCGTGTATATAAAACTATGCTATTATGTGGGATGAGTCTAAATTTAATAATAAAGTTAGGCAATAACATATAGCCAGTCCAGAACAGCCATTCAAAGCTATTAGTATATATAGAGTACCATTACAAGAAACTCTTTTTCAACATGAAGCTACTTCTGTTTGCAGTGGTGTTCTATTGGGCTGTTACTGTCAAAGCTCAGGACTGTACAGCTCTAGCTAATGCTGGTAACTGTGACTTCTATACTCAGTGTGTAGAGGCAAGATTTCAATGTGGTACTAATGGATATCCTCTTGTCTATGGTAACAGATACTGTCGTCAATTTGGAGATAAGAGAAGCTGTTTTACATCTGCAGTAAGTAATTAAGCATTCTTCTTCTAGAAATTACCTATTTTAATTATCTACATTGTATAGGGTCAAACTTGGATTGATAATGTAAGAATTTGTCTTATGAGGGCTATTCTGAACAGTAATGTCTACAACTCAAATGGAACGTGCAGTGAATTACAGGCAGTGGCATTTGACAGTCATCCATCTTGCTATACTGATAATGGATTCTGTACTGACATTCTTCTGAGTGCTACCAACTTATACTGTCTGGCTGTTGAAGTCTATCAATGGAGTGATTTCTTCAACAAACAAGCAATTCAACAAGTACACTAAATTAAAATGTATTCAAAGATATTTCCTATATTATTGCTTCCCTATAGGTTTATGACACAGCAACTACATGTACCAAGCAGGCAGCTGATAGTTTCTTGTCTTTTGTGGATGGTTGGATATCAAATGCTCTACAACTTGTCACACGTGAATTCCTTCAAACTTTGAAAGAGCTTCTTGGAGGTTAGCATGTATGCACAGTACAAATGTTAATTTTTACAATCATGTACACATCTATTTTATATAGGTTGCAAATCTGGTCTTGATATTATCTTTGTGTTGGATGCTTCTGGAAGTATTCGTAGCTCAAACTTTGTAACAATGAAGAATTTTGTTAAAAGTGTCATTTCCAACTTTGAAATTGGGGCTGACAAAACATGTGTTGGAGTTATAAGATTTGCAAGTTCAGCTTCTATTGTGATTCCACTTGGTTCAATTAACAATGCTTCACAGCTAAATACTTCTATTACTAATATTAGTTATACCGGTGGAGGAACAGCTACACATTTAGCTTTAAATCTCTTAATAACTGCCTTTAATAATTCTCGTACAAGTCAAGGAGTCCCTCGAGTAGCTATAGTTTTTACTGATGGTAGATCCAAATCGTCAAGTTTAACTGCTCAAGCTGCACAGTTAGTTCATGATACTGGTATAGTAGTATACTCATTTGGTATTGGAAGTGGTATTGACACTACTGAACTCAATACTACAGCTTCTAGTTCAAGAAATGTTTTTCTCATTTCAAACTTTTCTCCCACTCAATTTGCTGCCAAACTGCTCCCACTACAAACATCAGCTTGTACAAGTAAGTATATTACATTTTATTAATAGAATGAACTTTGTATGTTCTCTATCTCAAATAGCTCCAGCCATTGCTTCTATAAGTGATCCATTGGAAACAAGTCTTGGGATGGATGAAGCTCGTTTGCTCCGGTATCCCTTCCCTGATGAAGGCATTACATTAAAAATTGATAATACTATAGGACAAGTACAGGTGCAAGGATCATTCACAATACGAAACCCTACTTCGTTAACAGCTGATTTCTCCATTCAAAGTACAAGTACTGGAATAGATTACTTTATAAGTCCTGACTTATATCACTCATCTACTGGTGGTATGCAAACAAGTCACCGACGTCATCAAACTGGTTCACTGTCCAACACTACAGCTAATGTCTACTTGTCTATTGTGGGCCTACTTAATAACAATACGTTCACTCTAAATACAACATATGGAGATACAACATATGGAGATACAACTAGTGCAGGTAATACACATAAATGTATAACATAGTAGTTTTCCTAATGTCTTTATTCTGATCAATTATTGAAACTCTTACTCAATTTTATAGCTTTAGGAATGAAGACAATTTATCACATTCCACTCATTGCTGTTTTCTTTGCCTTGCTAGCTACCTTAATGCAATGAAACTAGCTCAGTATACTAATGATTGTGCTGCCAATAGTTACTAAATAGTTGTTGAACTTTATATACTTGTTACTTACCTAGCTTTTGTTATTACAATACTATATTGTGTTTATTAAATATAGTAAGTTTTTGATACAGTGTTAGTTATAGTAGTTTTTGTTACTACATATTTACTTCAAAAATAAATATTCTTTAACTTTGTATCAACATACCAACAAACTACTCAGCCAGTAATAACTCTACATTACATAGTAATTCATCCATGTAAGCTATAAATTAGTTATTAAAATGACATATTACTTTCTACAGTGATATCACAGTTCTTATAAACTATTAACGTGAATTACTTACTATAGACTTCATGGAATCTAGAGTTCATGTGAATTACTATAGAATTTCTTGCATTGTAAAAGTACAACATACAAACAAATTACTCCATGAATAATTCACAATAATTCTATATTCCATAGTTATCCATTCATTTAAGCTACAAATTAATTGTTAAAATGACATATTAATTTTTATAGTGATATCCTAGTTCTTATAGGGTCAACAAAAAAATTCCTATTTTAAAATAAATACTATTGCAACTATTTAAGTTCTATGTTAGTAAAGAACTTAAATATATTATTAAATGGTATTATAAAAATATTTAAAGATATTGTTTGTACCTTCTAAACATAATGTCCAACTTGTCTAAAGTCCTCAATCTTTCTCTTTTTTGATTGATGATGTTCATAACGTATTTCAAAAGGATCTAACACATAACAGAACATTAGATGTTACTCATTCATCCATCCAACCATCCATACATTCATCCATCTGTGCATTAATCCATTCCTCCATCTATCAATCCATTCATTAATCATCCATCAAACTTACCACTGGATGGGCGGGTCAAAAGACATTTATAAGAGCCACCTAATTTATGATCACTTTTAATGAGAGGAGACACTTGATCTGAAGGTAAAGAGGTGTGGTCATCAGAACGAGATAAAGGAAGTTCTAAACTGTCTAACATACAATGAATCATAGTAGCACTAAAAGAGGAAGTAAACAATTAACTTATTATCTAGAAAATAACAAATTACTTTATCATTTGTCTTGTCCATAACTGTTGAAAATGTTTAAGTACATTTCTATAAGAATCTAGAAATAATACAATGATTAGTGACATACTAATGATCCATTATATTTCAATTTAATTTAAGTATATATACACTTATATTGCCATAGCAACAGTAATAACTGAGTATCAAGTATGCAATAATATTATTCTTACATTCATCAACTTCCCATTTAATGTCTTCATATCCACAGTCATATAAAATTAAAGGATAATCTATAAAATTATTAACAGTAATAAGTTATTAAATGTTAGATTATTAATAAGTTATTAAAACAGGTGTTCAATTATAATTACCTGATGCCATACAATATTGAGGTTTTTGAGGACATTTTTCTACATTTAACATATGATCAATAACCTAATGATACAATGACACTATCTTAATGTGACTTAGAGACCTCAATGGGAATTACCTCGGGTTGTTCGAGACCACTCCCTATGAGAAATAGGATACTGGCCATACATCGTACTTGATGCCATAAGAATGCCTGTCCAGTAATAGTTACCTCATTAAGTTCAGAGGGTGAAGGAGGACTAAAGAAAAGAGAGAGTACATCAATGCCACATGTAGTGAGGTAAGAAATAACAAGTACATTAATTTGGATCTATTTTTCATCCATTTTTCTTTTCATCATCCAAGGGGTTCACAATAAAATCGAACATTCTCCTTTTAAAATTTATTAACAATACAAATGGCTTAATTCAACAAATATGATAGTTTGCAGAATCTTTTGAAATCATGTACTCACACAACTTCTTAACAGAAAAATATATAATATATTGTGGTTTTATACTTCTAAACTCTTTGTACACAAATTTAAATTTAAAACTTAAATTTAAAACAAATGAATAAATTGAAAAGACTTATCCCTAAATACTATGACTAAAACAACTGTCATCACAAAACAATTACAATATTTATCAGAATATTTGAGATGGAATTCATGGATGATCATAAGTATTCATGTTATGAATAATTTGTGTCATAATTGAGCAGAAATAATGTTTAGGTTTTAGTATCAGGGTGGGTTCTAGGAACAGTATTTAGATTAACAAATAAGTATTTGTGTCATGAATACTGATTGTATTCAGATTATGAGGGATGATCCATGCCTAAATTAAACAATACTCATTAATCTAAGTACTGTTCCTAGAACCCACCCTAATACTAAAACCTAAAGTGTGGTATTAAGTATGCATTCTACTCAATTATGGCATTAATTATCTCGAATATCAGAAACTCCTAAATCAAATGAACATCTGAATATCCGTGACTTGATACTCAGGCATGAGAGTGAATACTCATGGTTGTTTACCAGTATCCAACAGATAGATATTATATGTGCTAAGTAAACTGACTGTAGGAGTTGTCTAACTTGGTTGATAATAATTGACAACTATAAGATTTCCTTGTACCAAAAGACCAGGAATTACAATCGTTATATCAACCAAACTAGACAACTTCTGTCAGTTTACTTAGCATACATTGTGTTATCTAAGACTTATATAATCCATTTATAACAATATTAAGAAAACTGATGAATATTACAATTTATTAAGTAGGCTATAGCACTACCTATACTAGCTAATGTAAGTTAACTGAATGAGGAACATAACTCCACTCCTTTTCATTGTTACATGTAGGACAATAATGGCTTTGACAATTAAGTGTTGCAGAGTACTTGGAATTCTAGCTATTTGACATGAATAATATTTCCAATTCATATAGAGCATACAAACGAATTCTGATCTCACCTTATTTATTAGAGCTGCTCTAGATAGAATAGTATGCTTCCTGGGTTGCTAATGTATAGATTATAAATAGACGCTAAATACCTTCAAATTCAAACAATCTTAATTAATTTACCTCTTTCAAATAATATGTCAATTCCAGTTTGTATCAGCTAGTTTTCTGGAAATACAAGGCTACTGTATACATTAATGGTTAGATTATATACATTCTGAACATCATACACAAAATACAACCAATAAAGATTAATATATGCTAAAAACTACTTCAATGTACACATGTAAAAAAAGCTACAAACACTTCTGTCACCATATTGGTGGAAGAGTGGTTTCTATTTACTTAATTAAGTCATCCCATATAAGGTATGTATATGTTATGTGTGTCATATTCATAGCATGTATATAAAAACTATGCCATGAGGTGAGTCTAAATTTAATAATAAAGTTAGGCATTAACATATAGCCAGTCCAGAACAGGCATTCAAAGCTATTAGAATACATAGAGTACTACTACAAGGAACCCTTTTTCAAATCATTATATTTCAATTTAATTTAAGCACGCATACACCTATCTTGCCATAGCAACAGTAATAACTGAGTATCAAGTATGCAATAATATTATACTTACATTCATGGATGATCATAAGTATTCACGTTATGAATACTGATTGTATTCAGATTATGAGGGATGATCCATGCCTAAATTAAACAATACTCATTAATCTAAGTACTGTTCGTAGAGCCCACCCTAATATTAAAACCTAGAGCGTGGTATTAAGTATGCATTCTACTCAATTATGGCACTAATTACCTCTAATATCAGAAACTCCTAAATCAAATGAACATCTGAATATCCGTGACTTGATACTCAGGTATGAGAGTGGATACTCATGGTTGTTTACCAGTATCCAACAGATAGATATTATATGTGCTAAGTAAACTGACTGTAGGAGTTGTCTAACTTGGTTGATAATAATTGACAACTATAAGATTTCCTTATACCAAAAGACCAGGAATTACATTTGTTATATCAACCAAACTAGACAACTTCTACTGTCAGTTTACTTAGCATACATTGTTTTATCTAAGACTTATATAATCCATTTATAACAATATTAAGAAAACTGATGAATATTACAATTTATTAAGTAGGCTATAGCACTACCTATACTAGCTAATGTAAGTTAACTGAATGAGGAACATAACTCCACTCCTTTTCATTGTTGCATGTAGGACAATAATGGCTTTGATAATTAAGTGTTGCAGAGTACTTAGAATACTAGCTATTTGACATGAATAATATTTCCAATTCATATAGAGCATATAAATGGATTCTGATCTCACCTTATTTATTAGAGCTGCTCTAGATAGAATAGTATGCTTCCTGGGTTGCTAATATATGGATTATAAATAGATGCTAAATACCTTCAAATTCAAACAATCTTAATTAATTTACCTCTTTCAAATAATATGTCAATTCCAGTTTGTATCAGCTAGTTTTCTGGAAATACAAGGCTACTGTATACATTAATGGTTAGATTATATACCTTCTGAACACCATACACAAAATACAACCAATAAAGATTAATATATGCTAAAACATCTTCAATGTACACATGTAAAAAAGCTACAAATACTTCTGTCACCATAATTTCAAATATTTTCAAAATTTGCTTCGATAAGACACATCAATATGTAAAATTTTGATTTTACTTGGTTCATTAACAAGGTTACAAACACTTCTATCACCATATTGGTGGAAGAGTGGTTTCTATTCACTTTATTAGGTCATCCCATATAAGGTATGTATATGTTATGCTTGTCATATTCATAGCATGTATATAAAAACTATACTATGCCATGAGGTGAGTCTAAATTTAATAATAACGTTAGGCATTAACATATAGCCAGTCCAGAACAGCCATTCAAAGCTATTAGAATATATAGAGTACTATTACAAGGAACTCCTTTTTCAACATGAAGCTACTCCTGTTTGTAGTGGTGTTCCATTGGGCTGTTACTGTCAAAGCTCAGGACTGTACAGCTCTAGCTAATGCTGGTAACTGTGACTTCTACACTCAGTGTGTAGAGGCAAGATTTCAATGTGGTACTAATGGATATCCTCTTGCCTATGGTAATAGGTACTGTCGTCAATTTGGAGATAAGAGAAGCTGTTTTACATCTGCAGTAAGTTATTAAGCATTCTTCTTCCAGAAATTAACTATTTTAATTATCTACATTATATAGGGTCAAACTTGGATTGACAATGTAAGAATTTGTCTTATGAGGGATATCCTGAACAGCAATGTCTACAACTCAAATGGAACGTGCAGTGAATTACAGACAGTGGCATTTGACAGTCATCCATCTTGTTATACTGATAATGGATTCTGTACTGACATTCTTCTAAATGTTACCAACTTGTACTGTCTGGGTTTTGAAGTCTATCGATGGAGTGATTTCTTCAACAAACAAGCAATTCAACAAGTACACTAAATTAAAATGTATTTAAAGATATTTTTATATTATTGCTTCCCTATAGGTTTATGAGACAGCAACTACATGTACCAAGCAGACAGCTGATAGTTTCTTGTCTTTTGTGGATGGTTGGATATCAAATGCTCTACAACTTGTTACTCGTGAACTCCTTCAAACATTGAAAGAGATTCTCGGAGGTACAATTATGTATGTACTTGCTTGATATTAGTGTAAATATATAGGTTGTACATCTGGCCTTGATATTATTTTCATATTGGATGCTTCTGGAAGTGTTGAGTTTACCAACTTTGTAACAATGAAGAACTTTGTTAATAACATCATTTCCAACTTTGAAATTGGGGCTGACAAAACACGTGTTGGAGTTATAAGATTTTCAGATTCAGCTTCTATTGTGATTCCACTTGGTTCGATTAACAATGCCACAGTCTTGAACACTTCTGTTAGCAATATTTCCTACACTAGAGGTTACACATATACAAATTTAGCTTTAAATCTTCTACATACAGCATTCAATAATTCTCGTACAAGTCAAGGAATCCCTCGAGTAGCTATAGTTCTTACCGATGGTCAATCCACGTCACCACGTTCAACTGCTCGAGCTGCACAGTTAGTTCATGATGCTGGTATAGTGGTGTACTCATTTGGTATTGGAAGTGGTATTGACACTACTGAACTCAATACTATAGCTTCTAGTTCAAGAAATGTTTTTTTCATTTCAAACTTTTCTCCTGCTCAATTTGCTGCCAAACTGCTCCCACTACAAACATCAGCTTGTACAAGTGAGTATATTACATTTTATTAATAGACTGAACTTTGTATGTTCTCTATCTCAAATAGCTCCAGCCATTGCTTCTATAAGTGATCCATTGGAGACAAGTCTTGGGATGAATGAATCTCGTTTGCTCCAGTATCCCTTCCCTGATGAAGGCATTACATTAAAAATTGATATTACTATAGGACAAGTACAGGTCCAAGGATCATTCACAATACGAAACCCTACTTCATTAACAGCTGATTTCTCCATTCAAAGTACAAGTACTGGAATAGATTACTTTATAAGTCCTGACTTATATCAGTCATCTACCGGTGGTATGCAAACAAGTCGTCGACGTCGTCAAACTGGTTCAAAGTCCAACACTACAGCTAATGTCTACTTGTCTATTGTGGGCCTACTTAATAACAACACATTCTCCCTAAATACAACATTTGGAGATACAACATATGGAGATACAACACATGGATATACAACACATGGAGATACAACTAGTGCAGGTAAAACACATAAATGTATATCATAGTAGTTTTCCTAATGTCTTTATTCTGATCAATTATTGAAACTCTTATTCATTTCATAGCTTTAGGAATGAAGATGATTTATCACATTCCACTCTTTGCTGTTCTCTTTGTCTTGCTAGCTACATTATTGCAATAAAACTAGCTCATTATAGTAAAGACTATACAGGTAATAGTTGCTGAACTATAGTTGTTAACCTAGGTTTGTTAGTGCAATATTATATTGTGCCATTATTTACAGACAAGTTATTTGACACAGTGTTAGTTTTGGCTTTAGTACTTTTTTGTTGCTGCAATTTTACCTTAAAAATAAATATTCTTTAATCTTATATCATGTTTAAATAAAGTGAACTTTATTTTCCTCAACGAATAACATTTAAACATCCTGTGAGTCCCACAAACATAACAATACACAACATAAATAGTTTAAAAGAGTCCGATGGGACTTCTGACTGGGATTTCTCCAATGAATATTGAATATTGTTACAACTATATTATATTGCTTATAGTCTATTACAGTTATAACACTAACAGTGTTAGTTATTTAAAAAGACATGAAAATGAAGTCTCAATATGACATTTAAATGGTCAGTGTATGATAGAATTTACCAGTAGATGTAGTATAGTATGTACACACATGTATAGTACAGATTGACAAAGTAATGTTAGTTTTCCTTCAAAATAAACATTTCTAGTCTACATTTATTTCATGACATGAGTTAAATACAAAAGTTTGATCTCAAAATATAAAAATCAACTATCTGTATGGTTCACAGATAGTTGATATATAGTTATTATGATATTGACATATAGTTCAAGGGTCAACAAAAGAATTCCATTTTAAAATAAATACTATTGCAACCATTTATGTTCTATATTAGTGATGAACTTAAATATATTATTAAATCGTGTTATAAAAATATTTAAAGATATTGTTTGTACCTTGTAAACATAATGTCCAACTTGTCTAAATCTCCTCAATCTTTCTCTTTTTTGATTGATGATGTTCATAACGTATTTCAAAAGGATCTACCACATAACAGAACATTAGATGTTACTTAATCATCCATCCAACCATCCATACATTTATCCATCTGTCCATTAATCCATTCATCCATCTATCAATCCATTCATTAATTCATCCATTAAACTTACCACTGGATGGGCGGGTCAAAAGACATTTATAAGAACCACCTAATTTATGATCACTTTTAATGAGAGGAGACACTTGATCTGAAGGTAAAGAGGTGTGGTCATCAGAACAAGATAAAGGAAGTTCTAAACTGTCTAATATACAACAAATCATAGTAGCACTAAAAGAGGAAGTAAACAATTAACTTATTATCTAGAAAATAATAAAATTACTTTATCATTTGTCTTGTCCATAAATGTTGGAAATGTTTAAGTACATTTCTATAAGAATCTAGAAATAATACAATGATTAGTGAGATAATAATGATACATTATATTTAATTTAATTTAAGTACATATACACTTATATTGCCATAGCAACAGTAATAACTGAGTATCAAGTATACAATAATATTATACTTACATTCATCAACTTCCCATTTAATGTCTTCATATCCACAGTCATATAAAATTAAAGGATAATCTATAAAATTATTAACAGTAATAAGTTATTAAATGTTAGATTATTAATAAGTTATTAAAACAGGTGTTAAATTACCATTACCTGATGCCATACCATATTGAGGTTTTCGAGGGCATTTTTCTACGTCTAACATATGATCAATAACCTAATCATACAATGACACTATCTTAATGTGACTTAGAGACCTCAATGAGGATTACCTCAGGTTGTTCGAGACCACTCCCTATGAGAAATAGGATACTGGTCATACATCGTACTTGATGCCATAAGAATGCTTGTCCAGTAATAATTAGTTCATTAAGTTGATAGGGTGAGAAAGGACTAAAGAAAAGAGAGAGTACATCAATGGTATATGTAGTGAGGTAAGAAATAACAAGTATATTAATTTTAAATCCTATTTAATCCACTATCTATTACTACCTATCATCATCCAAGGGGTTCACAGTAAAATTAAATATCCTTCTTTTAAAATTTGTAACACCGCCTGCAATATCCATCTGTGTTGGACAATGAGACGAAGATGTAGATAACATTACACATATGAATTGAGCTTCATACTTTGCAGAAATTTCTGAAATCATGCTCTCCAACAAACTTCTTAGCAGCTGTCCTCATCAACTAATCATAAATAATTACATTAGAATAATTATATAATTATAATATTAATAGTTTTCTACCTCTAGATTCATTGTACCAAGAGGAAAGAAATACTTGTAAACTCTCTGTACACAACTAAATCTAACCAATAAAACTGTTGTAAAGACTCATTCTATCTACTCAAACAAATGCTATTATAATTAACTATCAGTATCAAGAGACGCTCCATGAGATGGATACAATTGAATACTGTATCAGTATTCATCTCAGTACGAAATGTATGTTCCAATACACTTCTATTATAACATGTATTAACTATAACCACACCCATACCTGGCACTGAAATCTTTTTCCACAGGTGCCCAAGCTAGTATACGAATATCGTCAGGTAGAACTCTATTTAAAATTTGCATGTATGAAATCTCAATAGATTTATCACCTAATAAAAATTATAGTAAAAGCTAAGAGATATGAACAACAAAGAAAAAAAAAGAAAAAAAAAAGAAAAAAAAGGAAGAGAATTTACCACTTCTTTCTTGTGCTTTGCTCTCCTCTGTTGTTATTACTCCTGGTCCTGATAATAATAAAGCTGAACGAACATGAAGTGAAATAACCTATAATAAAGACAAGAACAGCATCTTGCTCTATATCTGCCATGTTTATTGATCAATTAAGAATTGAGATGTATCTTTATTATTAATTTGTCCATCCATCTGTCAGTATGATTGACTGTCTGTTTGTCTGTCCATCCATCCATCTGTCCATAATATCTATACCTGTCCTAATGCAGATACTCCTTTGTCTGTCCTTCCATTTCTTGAATAATTACATTGTTGAGGATCTTCAATGAGTTTTGTCTTCAACAAACATTCAAATAGCTGACTCTATAAGAATGTATCATATTCTAAATACATGGACAGAATTGATTAAAGCCATTATTAAATGAATATCTGAATATCCGTGACTTGATAATCAGGCATTAGAGTGGATACTCATGGTTGTTTACCAGTATCCAACAGATAAATACATGATGTGTGCTAAGTGAACTGAGTGTAGGAGTTGTCTAACTTGGCTGATATAATTGACAACTTCAACAATTCCTTGTAGCAAAAGACCAGGATTTACAATTGTTATATCAACCAAACTAGACAACATCTACTATCAGTTTACTTAGCACACATCATGTTATTCAGGACTTATGTAATCCAAAGAAAAGTGATGTATATTACAATTTATTAGGTAGGCTATAGCACTACCTATACTAGCTAATGTAAGTTAACTAAATAAGGAACATAAGTCTACTCCTTTTCATTGTTGCATGTAGGACAATAATGGCTTTGATAATTAAGTGTTGCAGAGTACTTGGAATGCTAGGTATTTGACAAGAATAATATTTCCAATTCACATAGAACATACAAATGGATTCTGATTTACCATATTTATTAGAGCTGCTCTAGATAGAATAGTATGCTTCCTGGGTTGCTAATCTATTGATTAGAAATAGACATTAAATACCTTCAAATTCAAACAATCTTAATTAATTTACCTCTTTCAAATAATATGTCAATTCCAGTTTGTATCAGCTAGTTTTCTGGAAATACAAGGCTACTGTATACATTAATAGTTAGATTATATACATTCTGAACACCATACACAAAATACAACCAATAAAGATTAATACATGCTAAAACTACTTCAATGTACACATGTAAAGAAATGGTGGCTATCTGGGAGGCTACTTCCCAGCTCTGTAAGAATCACTAGGTTTATTGTTACAGTGATCCAAAGATGAATATCTTGTGTAAGATCATAACAGTCTTAAAAGCCTTCTAATGTTATAGTAATCACAGTTTAAATGAAATAATAATAAGACCTAAAGAAGGACAGAAAGAAGATAAAGAACTCTGTACCATCCCAGTGCTATTGCCTCCTTATAAGGTTTTACAACTTCAAAATTTGATTAGATAAGACACATTAACATGTAACATTTTGATTTCACTTGGCTCATTAACAAGGTTACAAACACTTTTATCACCATATTGGTGGAGGAGTAGTTTCTATTCACTTAATTAATTCATCCCATATAAGGTATGCATATGTTATGGGGGTCATATTCATAGCGTGTATATAAAACTATGCTATTATGTGGGATGAGTCTAAATTTAATAATAAAGTTAGGCAATAACATATAGCCAGTCCAGAACAGCCATTCAAAGCTATTAGTATATATAGAGTACCATTACAAGAAACTCTTTTTCAACATGAAGCTACTTCTGTTTGCAGTGGTGTTCTATTGGGCTGTTACTGTCAAAGCTCAGGACTGTACAGCTCTAGCTAATGCTGGTAACTGTGACTTCTATACTCAGTGTGTAGAGGCAAGATTTCAATGTGGTACTAATGGATATCCTCTTGTCTATGGTAACAGATACTGTCGTCAATTTGGAGATAAGAGAAGCTGTTTTACATCTGCAGTAAGTAATTAAGCATTCTTCTTCTAGAAATTACCTATTTTAATTATCTACATTGTATAGGGTCAAACTTGGATTGATAATGTAAGAATTTGTCTTATGAGGGCTATTCTGAACAGTAATGTCTACAACTCAAATGGAACGTGCAGTGAATTACAGGCAGTGGCATTTGACAGTCATCCATCTTGCTATACTGATAATGGATTCTGTACTGACATTCTTCTGAGTGCTACCAACTTATACTGTCTGGCTGTTGAAGTCTATCAATGGAGTGATTTCTTCAACAAACTAGCAATTCAACAAGTACACTAAATTAAAATGTATTCAAAGATACTTCCTATATTATTGCTTCCCTATAGGTTTATGACACAGCAACTACATGTACCAAGCAGGCAGCTGATAGTTTCTTGTCTTTTGTGGATGGTTGGATATCAAATGCTGTAGAACTTGTCACACGTGAATTCCTTCAAACTTTGAAAGAGCTACTTGGAGGTTAGCATGTATGCACAGTACAAATGGTAATTTTTACAATCATGTACACATCTATTTTACATAGATTGCAAATCTGGTCTTGATATTATCTTTGTGTTGGATGCTTCTGGAAGTATTGGTAGTTCAAACTTTGTAACAATGAAGAATTTTGTTAAAAATGTCATTTCCAACTTTGAAATTGGGGCTGACAAAACAAGAGTTGGAGTTATAAGATTTGCAAGTTCAGCTTCTATTGTGATTCCACTTGGTTCAATTAACAATGCCACAGTCTTGAACACTTCTATTAGCAATATTTTCTACACTGAAGGTAACACATATACAAATTTAGCTTTAAATCTTCTACACACTGCATTCAATAATTCTCGTACAAGTGAAGGAATCCCTCGAGTAGCTATAGTTTTTACTGATGGTCAATCCAATTCACCAAGTTCAACTGCTCAAGCTGCGCAGTTAGTTCATGATACTGGTATAGTAGTATACTCATTTGGTATTGGAAGTGGTATTGACACTAATGAACTCAATACTATAGCTTCTAGTACAAGAAACATTTTTCTTATTTCAAACTTTTCTCCTGCTCAATTTGCTGCCAAACTGCTCCCACTACAAACATCAGCTTGTACAAGTAAGTATATTACATTTTATTAATAGAATGAACTTTGTATGTTCTCTATCTCAAATAGCTCCAGCCATTGCTTCTATAAGTGATCCATTGAAGACAAGTCTTAGCATGGATGAATTTCTTTTGCTTCAGTATCCCTTCCCTGATGAAGGCATTACATTAAAAATTGATGTTACTATAGGACAAGTACAGGTCCGAGGATCATTCACAATACGAAACCCTACTTCTTTAACAGCTGATTTCTCCATTCAAAGTACAAGTACTGGAATAGATTACTTTATAAGTCCTGACTTATACCAATCATCTACTGGTGGCATGCAAACAAGTCGTCGACGTCGTCAAACTGGTTCACCATTAAACACAACAGCTAATGTTTTTCTATCCATTGAGGGTCTAGACACAAATAATACATTCTCTCTTAATACAACATTTGGAGATACAGCTCCACCAACTATGACATCGACTACACCAATATCAACAGCCATGCCAACATCTACTCCTAGTGCAGGTAAACACCAAAATAAAAGCATATACTATAAGATATACCACTAGTACAATATCATTACCTATATAATAATTACAACATTGCTCTATCTATATTTACAGCACTAGGACTGAAAACGGCCTACCTACCACTATTGACCCTGGTGGTTGTGCTCTTTACTGTGCTGCTATGAAGACAGAATACTTAAGGCCTCCTCTCCAATATTATTGTAATTATAAACTGTAATAGTTGCATTATAGTTTACTATATGATTGTGTTAGACATTTAGCAGAAGTCTTTATGTCCGTATTTTAACAATGTGCATATATTGGTTAGTAATATAACACACAATAAGTATTAACTTCTATTTTTGTAGGATGACTAGCATATTTTGTCTTGTTGTTGCATATTTATACCAAATTATGTTTATTTTTGTTATAATCATATGAGAGGAGTTTGTTATCAAAAAAACAATTGTTTTTAATAATTTAAAAAAAAAATTAATATTATATTGATAGTCAGCATGTATAAAAGCTAACACAATAATTGTTAATAGGAGGTATACGTTAGTATATAATTTATTCATATGATTATTGCATGTATAAATATTGACCACATAAATGAACACAGTCATTAGTTATCATGCACTGTACATACAATGAGAGAGTGAAACAGTTATAATGAATATTATTTAATTGTTTAAATGAAACACTTCTTAGTTGATTTCCTTATTTCAATATAAAGACTTCAAGCAATTAAGAGCTCACCTGGAAGTAAAAAAGCTATATACTTCCTGTTTGTTTCCTTATTACACTTGATTTAATTAAAATGATAAAATAAATATAAAGAGCCATGACAAAAAATAAGTAACTTATAAGGTTATGTTTGAATCCATTTTTCAAGTTTGTGATTGCTATCATTTCTTATATACCTGTAAAGAATTCATGTATATAATGACAAGAAAGTTCTGTTACCAGGTAATAAAAAGTAAAGAGATAGATAAAACAAACAGATACCAGAAGTGATCAATACTATATTATTGTAATGTGAACATTAGTATTTCAATATATATAAGTGAAGTATTGAAGTCTAGTATTACTGTAGTACATAGTTTTTTAGACTAGTGGTAGGTCTCACACTTGATATTGATATTATAGTTCACAAGCTAATTGCATATGGTTCATTAACTTTGATTCAATATAAAACCCAACCTCTTTTGACCTATGATTTTTTACTAATATTGGAATAGATTATTATGTCAGTACCAATTTGTATATTAGTCCTCTGTAAATATGACACTATAAATATACATAGTTGGACCACAGAACAATATTACATTCTCTCAGAGAATACCACACATAGAAATACAACTAATAAAAGTCATTACATCCTTCTTACTTTTAATTAAAATATTGATTTTCCATATATTCAATTGATATCATTAAAGAAATATTTAAGAAATAAATGAGTATGCATTTCTAATCTCTTTAAGTGTATGTAATATTTTATAATCATATAATATTATCCTATACAGAACCATTGGTAATAGAATTTGAACTTTAACTTTGCACACACATACAAGTTAACAATAATCATACTGTGCACCTGCAGCATGCATGGGGTGACTCTGAGTTAGTTTTAAATTACATGTATATGAATATAGTTTGGTATTAACACAAGATAAGTCAGAGCACTGACCAAGCCACTATACAAGACTATTCTATAGCTTATTATTTTTTTGATTATGAAGCTACTACTGTTTGCAGTGGTGTTCTATTGGGCTGTTACTGTCAAAGCTCAGGACTGTACAGCTCTAGCTAATGCTGGTAACTGTGACTTTTACACTCAATGTGTAGAGGCAAGATTTAAATGTGGTGCCAATGGATATCCTCTTGCTTATGGTAACAGATACTGTCGTCAATTTGGAGATAAGAAAAGCTGTTTTACATCTGCAGTAAGTTATTTTAATCATTAATTCTTCTAGAAATTATCTATTTTTGTATAGGGTCAAACTTGGATTGACAATGTAAGAATTTGTCTTATGAGGGCTATCCTGAACAGCAATGTCTACAACTCAAATGGAACATGCAATGAATTACAGACAGTGGCATTTGACAGCCATCCATCTTGTTATACTGATAACGGATTCTGTAATGATATTCTTCTGAGTATCACCAACTTGTACTGTCTGGCTGTTGAAGTATATCGATGGAGTGATTTCCTCAACAAACAAGCAATTCAACAAGTATACTAAAGTAAAATGCATTCAAAGATAGTTTTATATTATTGCTTCCCTATAGGTTTATGAAACAGCAACTACATGTACCAAGCAGACAGCTGATAGTTTCTTGTCTTTTGTGGATGGTTGGATATCAAATGCTGTACAACTTGTTACTCGTGAACTCCTTCAAACATTGAAAGAGCTTCTCGGAGGTACAATTGTGTATGCATTTGTTTGATATTAGTGTAAATATATAGGTTGTAAATCTGGCCTTGATATTATTTTCGTATTGGATGCTTCTGGAAGTGTTGGGTTTACCAACTTTGTAACAATGAAGAACTTTGTTAATAACATCATTTCCAACTTTGAAATTGGGGCTGATAAAACACGTGTTGGAGTTATAAGATTTTCAGATTCAGCTTCTGTTGTGATTCCACTTGGTTCAATTAACAATGCCACTGTCTTGAACTCTTCTATTAGCAGTATTTTCTATAGTAGAGGTTACACATATACAAATTTAGCTTTAAATCTTCTACATACAGCATTCAATAATGCTCGTACAAGTCAAGGAATTCCTCGAGTAGCTATAGTTTTTACTGATGGTCAATCTACATTACCAATCGCAACTGCTCAAGCTGCACAGTTAGTTCATGATGCTGGTATTGTAGTGTACTCATTTGGTATTGGAAGTGGTATTGACACTACTGAACTCGATACTATAGCTTCTAGTACAAGAAACGTTTTTCTCATTTCAAGCTTTTCTCCCACTCAATTTGCTGCCAAACTGCTTCCACTACAAACATCAGCTTGTACAAGTAAGTATATTACATTTTATTAATAGAATGAACTTTGTATGTCAACTATCTCAAACAGCTCCAGCCATTGCTTCTATAAGTGATCCATTGAAGACAAGTCTTAGCATGGATGAATCTCGTTTACTCCAGTATCCCTTCCCTGATGAAGGCATTACATTAAAAGTTGATATTACTATAGGACAAGTACAGGTCCGAGGATCATTCACAATACGAAACCCTACTTCGTTAACAGCTGATTTCACCATTCAAAGTACAAGTACTGGAATAGATTACTTTATAAGTCCTGACTTATATCAGTCATCTACTGGTGGTATACAAACAAGTCGTCGACGTCGTCAAACTGGTTCACTGTCCAACACTACAGCTAATGTCTACTTGTCTATTGTGGGCCTACTTAGTAACAACACATTCTCTCTAAATACAACATATGGAGATACAACTAGTGCAGGTAGAACACATAAATGTATAACAAAGTAGTTTTTTAAATGTCTTATTCTAGTCAAATTCAAACTCTTATTCATTTTTATAGCTTTAGGAATGAAGACAATCTATCACATTCCACTCATTGCTGTTTTCTTCACCTTGCTAGTTACATTATTGCAATGAAACTAGCTCAGTATACTGAAAATGCTGCTGCCAATAGTTACCAAATAGTTTGTTGAACTATATAGTTGTTAACCTAGGTTTGTTAGTACAATATTATATTGTGTTATTATATATAGTCAAGTTATTTGACACAGTATTAGTTTTGGCTTTAGTACTTTATTGTTGCTGCATATTTTACCTTAAAAATAAATATTTTTAACCTTATATCATGTTTACACAAAGTGAACTTAGCTTTATTTTCACTCCATGAATAATATTTAAACATCCTTTGAGTCCCACGAACATAATAATACATAACATGAATACTTTAAAAGAGTCCAATGAGATTTCTCTAATGAATATTGAATATTATTATAACTATATCATATTTCTTATAGTCTATTACTAACAGTGTTAGTCTTTTAAGAAGATTTGAAAAATTAAGTCTCAATATGACATTTTAACGGTCTGTGTATGATAAAATTTACCAGCAGATATTGTATAGTATGTACACACATATAGTACAGATTGACAAAATAATGTTAGCTTTCCATCAAAATAAATGTTTCTCCTCTACATGTATTCATGATATGAGTTATAATACAATAGTTTGATCTCAAAATATGAATATCAACTATTTGTATGGTTCATAGGCACAATGATATTGACATATAGTTTAAGGGTCAACAAAAGAATTCCTATTTTAAAATAAATACTATTTAAGTTCTATGTTACTGATGAACTTAAATATATTATTAAATGGTATTATAAAATATTTAAAGATATTGTTTGTACCTTGTAAACATAATGTTCAACTTGTCTAAATGTCCTCAATCTTTCTCTTTTTTGATTGATGATGTTCATAACGTATTTCAAAAGGAATGTATTTCAAAAGGATCTACTACATAGTAGAACATTAAATGTTTTTCATTCATCAATTTACCCATCCATCCAACCATCCATACATTTATCCATCTGTCCATTAATCCATTCATCCATCTATCAATCCATTCATTAATCATCCATCAAACTTACCACTGGATGGGCGGGTCAAAAGACATTTATAAGAGCCACCTAATTTATGATCACTTTTAATGAGAGGAGACACTTGGTCCGAAGGTAAAGAGGTGTGGTCATCAGAACAAGATAAAGGAAGTTCTAAACTGTCTAACATACAATGAATCATAGTAGCACTAAAAGAGGAAGTAAACAATTAACTTAATATCTAGAAAATAATAAAATTACTTTATCATTTGTCTTGTCCATAACTGTTGGAAATGTTTAAGTACATTTCTATAAGAATCTAGAAATAATACAATGATTAGTGACATAATAATGATCCATTATATTTTAATTTAATTTAAGTACATATACACTTATATTGTCATAGCAACAGTAATAACTGAGTATCAGTATGCAATAATATTATACTTACATTCATCAACTTCCCATTTAATGTCTTCATATCCACAGTCATATAAAATTAAAGGATAATCTATAAAATTATTAACAGTAATAAGTTATTAAATGCTAGATTATTAATAAGTTATTAAACAGGTGTTCAATTATAATTACCTGATGCCATACCATATTGAGGTTTTCGAGGACATTTTTCTACATCTAACATATGATCAATAACCTAATGATACAATGACACTATCATAATGTGACTTAGAGACCTCAATGGATATTACCTCTGGTTGTTCGAGACCACTCCCTATGAGAAATAGGATACTGGTCATACATCGTACTTGATGCCATAAGAATGCCTGTCCAGTAATAGTTAGTTCATTAAGTTGATAGGGTGAGAGAGGACTAAAGAAAAGAGAGAGTATATCAATGGTATATGTAGTGAGGTAAGAAATAACAAGTACATTAATTTTGATCTATTTTTCATCCATTTTTCTTTTCATCATCCAAGGGGTTCACAATAAAATTGAACATTCTCCTTTTAAAATTTATTAACAATACAAATGGCTTAATTCAACAAATATGATAGTTTGCTGAATCTTTTGAAATCATGTACTCACACAACTTCTTAACAGACAAATATATAATATAATGTAGTTTTATACTTCTAAACTCTTTGTACACAATTAATTTTAAAACAAATGAATGAATTGAAAAGACTTATCCCTAAATACTATGACTAAAACAACTGTCATCACAAAACAATTACAATATTTATCAGAATATACGAGATGGAAATTCATGGATGATCATAAGTATTCACGTCATGAATACTGATTGTATTCAGATTATGAGGGATGATCCATGCCTAAATTAAACAATACTCATTAATCTAAGTACTGTTCGTAGAGCCCACCCTAATATTAAAACCTAGAGCGTGGTATTAAGTATGCATTCTACTCAATTATGGCACTAATTACCTCGAATATCATAAACTCCTAAATCAAATGAACATCTGAATATCCATGACTTGATACTCAGGCATGAGAGTGAATACTCATGGTTGTTTACCAGTATCCAACAGATAGATAATATATGTGCTATGTAAACTGACTGTAGGAGTTGTCTAACTTGGTTGATAATAATTGACAACTATAAGATTTCCTTGTACCAAAAGACCAGGAACTACATTTGTTATATCAACCAAACTAGACAACTTCTACTGTCAGTTTACTTAGCACACAACATGTTATTCAGGACTTATGTAATCCATTTATAACAATATTAAGAAAACTGATGTATATTACAATTTATTAGATAGGCTATAGCACCACCTATACTAGCTAATGTAAGTTAACTGAATGAGAAACATAACTCCACTCCTTTTCATTGTTCCATGTAGGACAATAATGGCTTTGACAATTAAGTGTTGCAGAGTACTTAGAATACTAGCTATTTGACACAATTAATATTTCCAATTCATATAGAGCATACAAATGAATTCTGATCTTACCTTATTTATTAGAGCTGCTCTAGATAGAATAGTATGCTTCCTGGGTTGCTAATCTATTGATTATAAATAGACGCTAAATACCTTCAAATTCAAACAATCTTAATTAATTTACCTCTTTCAAATAATATGTCAATTCCAGTTTGTATCAGCTAGTTTTCTGGAAATACAAGGCTACTGTATACATTAATGGTTAAATCAATACCTTCTGAACACCATACACAAAATACAACCAATAAAGATTAATATATGCTAAAAACTACTTCAATGTACACATGTAAAAAAGCTACAAACACTTCTGTCACCATATTGGTGGAAGAGTGGTTTCTATTCACTTAATTAAGTCATCCCATAAAAGGTATGTATATGTTATGCATGTCATATTCATAGCATGTATATAAAAATTATACTATGCCATGAGGTGAGTCTAAATTTAATAATAACGTTAGGCATTAATATATAGCCAGTCCAGAACAGCCATTCAAAGCTATTAGAATATATAGAGTACTACTACAAGGAACTCCTTTTTCAACATGAAGCTACTCCTGTTTGTAGTGGTGTTCTATTGGACAGCTACTGTCAAAGCTCAGGATTGTACAGCTCTAGCTAATGCTGGTAACTGTGACTTCTATACTCAGTGTGTAGAGCCAAGATTTCAATGTGGTACTAATGGATATCCTCTTGCCTATGGTAATAGGTACTGTCGTCAATTTGGAGATAAGAGAAGCTGTTTTACATCTGCAGTAAGTTATTAAGCATTAATTCTTCTAGACATTTCCTACTTTGTATAGGGTCAAACTTGGATTGACAATGTAAGAATTTGTCTTATGAGGGCTATCCTGAACAGTAATGTCTACAACTCAAATGGAACGTGCAGTGAATTACAGACAGTGGCATTTGACAGCCATCCATCTTGTTATACTAATAACGGATTCTGTACCGACATTCTTCTAAGTGCTACCAACTTGTATTGTCTGGCTGTTGAAGTCTATCAATGGAGTGATTTCTTCGACAAACATGCAATTCAACAAGTACACTAAATTAAAATGTATTCAAAGATACTTCCTATATTATTGCTTCCCTAAAGGTTTATGACACAGCAACTACATGTACCAAGCAGGCAGCTGATAGTTTCTTGTCTTTTGTGGATGGTTGGATATCAAATGCTGTACAACTTGCACGTCAACTCCTTCAAACATTGAAAGAGCTTCTTGGAGGTAAGCATACATGCACAGTATAACTGTTAATTTTTACAACTATGCATACATCTATTTTATATAGGTTGCAAATCTGGTCTTGATATTATCTTTGTGTTGGATGCTTCGGGAAGTATTGGTAGCTCAAACTTTGTAACAATGAAGAATTTTGTTAAAACTATCATCTCTAACTTTGAAATTGGGGCTAACAAAACACGTGTTGGAGTAATAAGTTTTTCAAGTTCAGCTTCTGTTGTAATTCCACTTGGTTCAATTAACAATGCTTCACTGCTAAATACTTCTATTACTAATATTTATTATATTAGTGGAGGAACAGCTACACATAGGGCTTTATACCTTCTAGATACTGCCTTTAGTAATGCTCGTAGAAGTCAAGGAGTACCTCGAGTAGCTATAGTTTTTACTGATGGTCAGTCTAATTCACCAAGTTTAACTGCTCGAGCTGCACAGGTTGTTCATGATGCTGGTATAGTAGTGTACTCATTTGGTATTGGAAGTGGTGTCAACCTCAATGAACTCAATACTATAGCTTCTAGTTCAAGAAACATTTTTCTTATTTCAAACTTTTCTCCTGCTCAATTTGCTGCCAAACTCCTTCCACTACAAACATCAGCTTGTACAAGTAAGTATATTACATTTTATTAATAGAATGAACTTTATACGTTCTCTATCTCAAATAGCTCCAGCCATTGCTTCTATAAGTGATCCATTGACGACAAGTCTTGGCATGGATGAAACTCGTTTGCTCCAGTATCCCTTCCCTGATGAAGGCATTACATTAAAAATTGATATTACTATAGGACAAGTACAGGTCCAAGGATCATTCACAATACGAAATCCTACTTCATTAACAGCTGATTTCTCCATTCAAAGTACAAGTACTGGAATAGATTACTTTATAAGTCCTGACTTATATCAGTCATCTACTGGTGGCATGCAAACAAGTCGTCGACGTCGTCAAACTGGTTCACTGTCCAACACTACAGCTAATGTCTACTTGTCTATTGTGGGCCTACTTAATAACAACACATTCTCTCTAAATACAACATTTGGAGATACAACTAGTGCAGGTAAAACACATAAATGTATACCAAGTACTATTCCTAATGTCTTTATTCTGATCAATTATTGAAACACTTATTCATTTTATAGCTTTAGGAATGAAGACAATTTATCACATTCCACTCTTTGCTGTTCTCTTTGCCTTGCTAGCTACCTTAATGCATTGAAACTAGCTCAGTATACTAACAATTGTAGTTACCAAATAGTTGTTGAACTTTATATAGTTGTTACTTACTTAGCTTTGTTATTACAATATTATACTGTGTTATTAAATATACTAAGTTTTTTGATGCAGTGTTAGTTGTAGTAGTTTTTGTTACTAGATATTTTACTTCAAAAATAAATATTCTTTAAATTTATGTCAACATACCAACAAATTACAGTGAGTAATTCACATGAACTCTACATTCCATAGTAATCCATCCATGTAAGCTACAAATTAAATGACATATTACTTTTTACAGTGATATCATAGTTCTTATAAACCATTCATGTGAATTACTCACTATAGACTTCATGGAATCTAGAGTTCATGTGAATTACTATAGAATTTCTTGCTTTGTAAAAGTACAACATACCAACAAATTACTCAGCGAGTAATTCACAAGAACTCTATATTCCATAGCAATCCATTCATGTAAGCTATAAATTAGTCGTTAAAATGACATGTTAATTTTTATAGTGATATCATAGTTCTTATAGAGTCAACAAAAGAATTCCCATTTTAAAATAAATACTATTCCAACTATTTAAGTTCTATGTTAGTGATGAACTTAAATATATTATTAAATGGTGTTATAAAAATATTTAAAGATATTGTTTGTACCTTGTAAACATAATGTTCAACTTGTCTAAATGTCCTCAATCTTTCTCTTTTTTGATTGATGATGTTCATAACGTATTTCAAAAGGATCTACCACATAACAGAACATTAGATGTTACTCATTCATCCATCCAACCATCTATTCATGTATCCATACATTCATCCATCTGTCCACCTATCCAACCATCCATACATTCATTCATCTGTCCATTAATACATTCATCTATCTATCAATCTATCATGAATTTATCCATCAAACTTACCACTGGATGGGCGGGTCAAAAGAGATTTATAAGAGCCACCTAATTTGTGATCACTTTTAATGAGAGGAGACACTTGATCTGAAGGTAAAGAGGTGTGGTCATCAGAACAAGATAAAGGAAATTCTAAACTGTCTAACATACAACGAATCATAGTAGCACTAAAAGAGGAAGTAAACAATTAACTTATTATCTAGAAAATAATAAAATTACTTTATCATTTGTCTTGTCCATAACTGTTGGAAATGTTTAAGTACATTTCTATAAGAATCTAGAAATAATATATATGATCAGTGAGATTCTAATGATCTATTATATGTCAATTTAGGCTAAGTACATATACACTTATGTTGCCATAGCAACAGTAATAACTGAGTATCAAGTATGCAATAATATTATACTTACATTCATCAACTTCCCATTTAATGTCTTCATATCCACAGTCATATAAAATTAAAGGATAATCTATAAAATTATTAACAGTAATAAGTTATTAAATGTTAGATTATTAATAAGTTACTAAAACAGGTATTAAATTACCATTACCTGATGCCATACCATATTGAGGTTTTCGAGGACATTTTTCTACATCTAACATATGATCAATAACCTAATGATACAATGACACTATCTTAATGTGACTTAGAGACCTCAATGAGGATTACCTCGGGTTGTTCGAGATCACTCCCTATGAGAAATAGGATACTGGTCATACATCGTACTTGATGCCATAAGAATGCCTGTCCAGTAATAGTTAGTTCATTAAGTTGATAAGGTGAGGGAGGACTAAAGAAAAGAGAGAGTATATCAATGGTATATGTAGTGAGGTAAGAAATAACAAGTACATTAATTTTAAATCCTATTTAATCCACTATCTACTAGTACCTGTCATCATCCAAGGGGTTCACAGTAAAATTGAATATCCTTCTTTTAAAATTTGTAACACCACCTGCAATATCCATCTGTGTTGGACAATGAGACAGAGAAACAGATAACATTACACATATGAATTGAGCTTCATACTTTGCAGAAATTTCTGAAATCATGCTCTCCAACAAACTTCTTAGCAGCTGTCCTCATCAACTAATTATAAATAATTATATTATTATAATTATATAATTATAATATTAATAGTTCTCTACCTCTATATTCATTGTACCAAGAGGAAAGAAATACTTGTAAACTCTCTGTACACAACTAAATCTAAAACAATAAAACTGTTGTAAACACTAATTCTACCTACTCAAACAAATTCTATTACAATTAACTTTCAGTATCAAGAGACGGATATTGATGATCAACTACTATTAGTCTCCATGAGATGGATACAATTGAATACTGTATCAGTATTCATCTCAGTACGAAATGTATGTTCCAATACACTTCTATTATAACATTTATTAACTATAACCACACCCATACCTGGCACTGAAATCTTTTTCAACAGGTGCCCAAGCTAGTATACGAATATCGTCAGGTAGAACTCTATTTAAAATTTGCATGTATGAAATCTCAATAGATTTATCACCTAATAAAAATTATAGTAAAAGTTAAGAGATATGAATAGCACAGGTAAGGAGGAGAATTTACCACTTCTTTCTTGTGCTTTACTACCCTCTGTTGTTATTACTCCTGGTCCTGATAATAATGCTGAACGAACATGAAGTGAAATAACCTATAATAAAGACAAGAACAGCATCTTGCTCTATATCTGCCATGTTTATTGATCAATTAAGAATTGAGATGTATCTTCATTATTAGTTCGTCTATCCATCTGTCAGTATATTTGACTGTCTGTTTGTCTGTCCATCCATCCATCCACCCATCCATCAATCTGTCCATAATATCTATACCTGTCCTAATGCAGATACTCCTTTGTCTGTCCTTCCACTTCTTGAATAATTACATTGTTGAGGATCTTCAATAAGTTTTGTCTTCAACAAACATTCAAATAACTGACTCTATAAGAATGTATCATATTCTAAATATATGGACAGAATTGATTAAAGCCATCATGGTTACTATGGTTATTATATAGGTACTACTGTGTTTATTATGTTATTGTTACTATGATTACTACATAGGTACTGATTTTTATTATGTTATGGTTACTATGGTTACCATAAAGGTAGTGATATGTTAATTATAATATGATTACTATAACTACTGCATATAGGTATGGACTATTAATGTGTTTATGATGAATACTACTCACTTCAACAGTTGGTTCAATAGTTCCTTGACTAGCAAAACCATGATATTCCCAGCCAAGATATGCAACCTTAAATGCTACGTATCTTTTGTTCCACCTTTAGAAAAGAACTATTAACATTGTGAGTCAGTATTTATTATATATTCATAGATATAGACAGTATTTAATTAATAATTATAATTTTAACCCACTCTCTGCTCTCTCTTTGGACTACATACTAAAAACTAACATTGTAAAATCAAAATGCTTTTTTGGTTTTTTTGAAGTTTGACCACTTTCATTTTCAATCTTTTCCTTGGGCTCTGTACAGCTGCTGATAACTGGATCACCAGAAGTATTACTAGTACTAGCAGTGGCAGGGCTCACAGTAGACATTAGTGTCCGATAAAAACGAATAAATAGTAGTGAAGAAGTAGATTTGTAAATCATACCACGTGGAATGTAGGCGTGGCTCTTATTGATTGCTATCACGGATAGACTACCTTTACAGGGTGTGGCTCCTTTAGAATTGGTTGGAAGGGTGTGACTACTATACTATTGATATTCATACAGGTCTAAAATAACACAGCTTCCATAAAAGGTGATTCCTTTTATCACATGATTACATCTCAACCATTTTCAAGCATGAAGTTACTACCAATATTCTTTGTCCTAGTACTTGTTGCTGCGGTAACATCCACTGAGGATCAACAAGAATGGCTTCAATGGAAACTGCAGTACAATAAAAGGTACGATTCCAATGAAGAAACATTACGTCACAATATCTGGACAACCAACAAGAAATACATTGAAGAACACAATGAAAATGCAGACAAATTTGGATACAAGTTGAAGCTTAATGAGTATGCTGATTTAACTTCACGTGAATTCACAAAGATGTATAATGGATACCTTTCAAACAACTTGCCTATTAAAGGGAACACATCACGAGAACACATTGCTGTGCCTCTCAATCTTCCAACTTCTGTCGACTGGCGACAAAAAGGTGTTGTCACAAATGTAAAGAATCAAGGCAATTGTGGTTCTTGCTGGGCATTCTCTGCTACTGGTTCTCTTGAAGGTCAACATGCTTTGAAAACTGGCAAACTTGTTTCGCTCTCTGAACAAAATCTGGTCGACTGTGTGAAAAAAGATGATGGTTGTGGAGGTGGTTTGATGATTGATGCATTTGAGTATATTAAGGAAAATGGTGGCATTGACACTGAAGAAAGCTATCCTTATGAGGCTAAAAATCACAAATGTCGTTTCAAAGCAAGTGATGTTGGCGCTACTCTTACTGGATATGTAAAAATTAAGAAAGAAAATTGTCCTGATTTGAAGAATGCTGCTGCAACTATTGGTCCTATTTCTGCTGCTATGGATGCAAGTCATAGCAGCTTCCAGTTCTATGATAGTGGTATCTATAACCCCAAGAAGTGTTCAGAAACTAAGCTTGACCATGGAGTTCTGGTTGTGGGATTTGGAACTGAAAATGGTGTGGATTATTGGCTGATGAAGAACAGCTGGGGAAAACGCTGGGGCCTACAGGGCTACTTCAAAATTGCCGCTAAAAATAATCTCTGTGGTATCTGCACTTCTGCCTCCTATCCTGTTGTCTAGAGTTTTATTAAATATAAGCTTTAATATTGCTAACATGTCTAGTTTTTCCACCTTTATTCCCTTGTTTTATTGACAATTATTGCTGTTAATATACCACAAGACTGCACTTAAGATTATTATTATAATATTCTAGCTTTTGTAACTTTATAAACATAGGCAGTTAATTACACATCATCCACTGACATTGAGGAAGTCAAAGAAATGGATTGTCATGGTAGTAATTACTGGCTCCAGAGATTAAAGGAGCACCAGTTAATGAAATTACAGTGAAATTCAAAGATGTTAAAACCCACAAAGCATCCATAAGGAGATAGTTGGTCATACAATTTTGTCTTAACTTCTAGATTGTTGAATCTTCATCAACCAAAAAGTATCCCTACAGAAAGTAACATAAATGTCATGTTGGTTGTGTATGGTTCTCTTCTAGTACAAGATAAGTTGTCAGAGCAATGTTTATAAATATTTTTAAACTGGTCTAAATGTGACCATTTCTATTTATTTCAAAAACCAACCACTGAATGTATGCTATATTTAACTCCTCAGCTCCTATATTATTTTTCAATAGATCAGGGGGGTAGGAAGATCATTTCAAGTAGGGGTGCTACGATGATTCATGTGTCCCATTTTAATTTAAGATTAATTAATTATGTTAAAGAAAACCCATTGTGTTTGTAAGTGTTCATGACTTATTTATTCAGTAAAATTTCCAAAGTAATTTACTCTTCTTTGATTGTTGGAAATAAATGTCTTAGCCACTTTACGTAGATCTAGTTGATAGGGTCTGTCATTGTGAACGTACAACAGAAATAGATAATTCAACCTGCAGTTGGTCATCATACTCTAAGATATGCTTTAATCCTTCGCAAAGAAAAGAATGACCTCTTTGCTGTAGCACTTGTCACAGGATAAGTAAATAGATCCTCAGCAATTTATCAATCTCTGTTAGCATTCCCTTCAAAACATCGCTTTTCTCCATTACATCAGCAATCGTTTGTACATTTGTTACTTGCTTTATGGGAATGATGATAGTCATATACTTTCTATGATTTAAAGTCACAAATTAACGTCAGGTATAAAAAGTAGGGGTGCTATAGCACCCTTTGCACCCCCCTGTAGATACAAGATATTTCATGTCATCTTGCAATTTTTGTGCTAGTATTACAATTCATTTTAAGAGGAAAACTGATCAGGTCATTATTGTGTGACTGGTGAAGCAGATAATTATAGTTATTACAATATATTGTAGTAAGTCCAAAATGTTCATATTATTTTCAGTAAGTTGTTAGCAATGTACGAATCTTTTACATTGTTATATCGTTATTAGACCTGCTAATTAACACTTTGTAATAATGATGACACCTACATTGTACATGTACCTCCTATTACAACAACAAAACAGGTATAAGTATTATTTAAATAATTATAATATATTTTTATATATTTATTAGTTATTTCCTGAACAATACTCAGCTAAATTACTATTTTACCATTTTTAACCCTTATTGCATTCCATGGATATGGCTCATGTTTTTAGACCACACCTCCAAAGGTCTAAACAATGGGTGAGGCATTGTATCAATGTTTAGAACATGTGATATCACAGGAATACCACTGGACTGTATGTGTAGATGTATCTTTATATGAGAACAGTTACATACAATCAGTAAATCCACACTATTGAAATGGGAATATAGCACAATATAATCAGTTCATAACCCACTCAATAATAAATGACTGCTAAAGAAGTGAAACTCCAAAGAAGGGCATACTTCTCTAAGAGATGCCATTTTATGAGTTATATTCATATTTGTGAGGGAAAATGGAGGTCATAAATTGTGCTTATTTAACACAATTTATTAGAAGGTATGGCCAACATTTTATAAATGAATAAATAAGTCAAGACTATCTATTATGATGTCTGCTATAGTCACGACTGTCGTAATCTCTAGAGGATATGGTACGCACAACCTCTCTCCCTCTCTCTCTGTCCCGTTCTTCTCTGCTATGATGCCGACTGTGTTTAACATGATCTCGTGGTCTTTCCCGAACAGGACTACGACTCCTGTCTCTCGCACGACGATGGCGTTTCTCTGATCTGTGTTTGTGAGAGCGATGTTTGTGACTACGGTGTTTAGATGTCTCAATATCTGGACTAAGTTGATATTGAGAAGGGAGACCATTAACACGGGTTACTGCTCCCCCTTCACTCATTGTCCCTCCCTCGTCACTACTTGAGGTAAGTTTGATTGGACTAAGGATTGGCTTGAAAGATTGATCTTTTGTTAGTTGGCCATCTTTTTTCTCTGACAGTTTTAAGTGTTTTTCACCTGGAGATGGACTATCAGATCGAGGATGTTTGTGTCCGTTAACAGGAGACTCTTTATTCTTTGCGGTATCGTTAGTATGTGCAGTGTCTTTAATAGAATCAACTAGTGGACTGATTCCAATCCTACACACACACATATATACATACATAAGCTCATTACAATTCTATTATCTTACTTTGTTCCCGGACTGGTTTTTTGACTAGTGGCATTAGAATCTACAGATAATAATGTAGATGGAGAGACAGCTCTTGGAGATGCTAAAGAAATAGATAAAATTAAAACGTTATTATACACATGCTTTTGTACAGACATACCTGTTTGTGATGGGGGCGTGGCCTCATCTTTAGTGACTTTTACCTCTCCTTTTGTCTAAAAAAACATACTCAATATGAAAGTGATAGAATCACTTTCACTAACCAAAAGTAACTGTTTAACTTCCTCTACTCTTTTCTCTAACTCGACAAATGATTGTTTTGGTCTCTTATATAAAGCAAGTAATTCAAGACTAATGGTCTAGAAATGTACAATCACCCAGTCACATTTTTGTCAACAACTACACACACCTTCATGTCTTTGTAAGGAACATCTAGTAGCTGCCACCATGATGGATTACGAGGGAGAGGAATCTACAAACAAGAGACAGGCTATTGATGTAACCACGAGAGGACAAACATTACCTGTAGCTCTCTTGCTGCTAAAAATATACAAGCACACGCAATTGTTGGTATAGGAAAACGAACAAAAATATTAGTCCTTAGTCCATCATTCATAAAATTCCTATACATGAAAGAATAAACAGTAGTCACCACGATGACATAATGTTATTATAGAGCATCCTACCAAGCTCTTTGTGCCAAAGTTTTATTCTTTTCCAATTGAAGTATTTGCAAACATGTCATAATAAGCTGTAGGAGTGTGAATATCAGTTACAGTATACCTGCAAACTAGTGTCTACCTTATGTGGATGCTGGACATGTACACAAAACCCTAACTCCTAATAAAGAATGTATCTCAGTAACATAATATGTATACATTATACCTTTAGTATATATCTCTCGTATTTGTTAATGGTGTTTCTTAAACGATAATATTCTTCACCTACGTAATCCATTGGGACAGGAGTACTAAAAAGAAAATAAAAATAGAATTATAGACAGAGCTATTGACATATCTAGAAAGGCTCAGGATGTTGCAATACATGTACATATAGCTGTAAAAATGTATGGATAACAATAGTCTTGTTATATGTAGAAGTAGTGAATGGTTAACAGCACATGTAACACAAGTCTTTGTAATGGAATAGACAGAAGTATCTTGTAGAGTTGCTTCTTGAGATTCTTTGCAAGTCTTTATCAGAAGAAAAACATGTAGAGTGTACATATATTACTGATAAATAGAGCTCCTTAAAATAATGATTCTTTATATCCTCGTCATTATCCTCATCATTAAGGACTGCACAACATTGCAAAAGGTAATGGAGTCTTGCAAGAGAGGTTCCTCGCTTGGCACAAAAAAAAAAAAAAAAAAAAAAACATTCCAAAACAAAGCAAAACAAAAGAACTTTAAATGAAGAACTCGAGGTAAAGAAATGAGAGATGATACTGAACAAAATATTATGATTACACACCTGTTTTATAGTCCATTTGTGCCACATACAAACCAAATGTTCAATGGAAGACATCTTTACACATGGTAACAAAACACTCACTTACCAGAAGTAGAAGAGAGAGAGAGAGAGAGAGCTGCCACTAAGCCATTCCTAGCGATGGCTGCAGTGACTGTGGCAGCAATGAAGGGATAAAGAGTAAGAGTATCACCATGACAATAATAACACACACAAATGAAATGCACATGACTATCCACAGTACATAAATGTATTACAAATGGGCATTATATGGAAATTATTCTAATTAATGCCCAACATCCAGAGCCAGTTTTATGCATAAGAAACGTACCTGCCCTTTCTTTTTTGTTTTAAATGATGAAAAACATTAATTACATCTCTGAGTCGTCTATTACATTCTTCCAATTTTGCAGCTAGAAATAAACAGGCCATGAGTGAATACTGAAGAGGAAGAAACAGAGAGAGCATGTGTGTAAATTTGCATACAATGTGTACTTACATAACAGTTAAATTTGACAAATGACTTAGCATAATAAAAACGGTGGAAGAGTATTTGAGCGGTAGCCATGGCAGCCTAAAATGAGGACAATGAAGCATACCTATGTATTCTTAAACTTACTTGAGGCAATTTTAGGAGTAAACCAGCTGACTGAATGAACTCACAACCAGTTATCCTTATATCAACTTCAAGATCATGATCCATGCCATCTTTGAATGAAGGCGTGTTACGAAGTCGTTCATCAGGTATGATACAGTTATCCAATGACAATGCTATATGACTGAACTCCTTAACGGATTCCATAAATAAAATTACTAACAAGAGGAGAGAGTAGATTGTTGGTCTATTAATGACTTGAGTTCTTACAATTAAATAAACCAGATGTATAAAAGGAAGAGAAGCTTGAGAGTTTGACGAGAGAGGAGACAAAAATGAAAAATCACAAGGCGACTCTCAGAACGTATAAATCAAATTGACGTAAGAATAACGTCATAGCTCCGCCTTCCTAAACTTTCTGCACATGCGCAAAGAGAGTTGGCGGGGGCGGTTTTTTCTAGCAAGAACTGCCCATTTCTGGATAATTCAAATTGCACCTACAGCACATGGTCGTAGTGGAAACGTTTTATAAAAAGGAGGTTCTTCGACGTTGACAAAGAATCAGATCATTTTTAGTCAGGCAAAATGTTCACCAGTTTGAGAAAGAATGAATCCAAGACAAGAATCAGTCCTTCTCCTTCAATTCATGATGTTAGAAGTCAATTACATTTTAGGTAAGATAATTATATAATTGTAATAATTTTGAATTGTGTCTTTCTCTTTTTAAAATAGTACAATCAAGTCTCCCTTACTCTCCAAAAGTAGAATGTCCCATATTTCACCTTCACTTGCCTCCCCACGTCTCAATGACTATCACATGTCACGACAACATCCAGCTGTCTTAGATCATCTCTATGCTGGTACTTCTCCCCTTCAGAAAGACTCTAATATTTACAAGTCTCCTTTGACCCCTGTGGTAGAACCTAATCGATTATTGTTAAGTCCAGTAGGAGATGGATCTGTAGCTATGACTCGAGCAGGCAAGAGACAGTCACTTGTTATGGCATCTCTTATGAAACATTCGTTCAATAATAACCATCCATTAACTGGTAGCTCCAGTATTGTCCAGATGGCAGCTAAAGGAGGTGTGTCACATGGAAACTTGAGGACTTCAGTCCGGAGTCCAGTGGTCATCAAGTTGTCAGACCCAGGCTCAGTGAAGACAAATATGAAGTAAGTAAATATTATAAATTGTAAAGCAAAACCTCCATAGTTATGGCTGCATTAGCATAAGAATATCCTTAATATAATGAAACCGAAGCAAATTATTTAATGTGTCTCAGTCAGAATACTTAACATGAGAACATATATAAGCAATAATTAGATTTATAGCATAGTTTTACTCTGTTGTAAACATATATGGAATGACAAATAGTGTGTGACATCTATGCTGCTTCTGTACATATTGTATACATGTCAGCTGTTTAGTTAATACACTATTAATGTACAATATTAAACACAGCTGGTGTACATTATATATGTGTATAAAACATGTACTACATGTCATGCATGTAGTAGGTGTTGGAGTTGAGTTTTGGCCAGTGATCTATAGCCACTTGGCTCACTGTGTGTATTCATACTGTCTGGTGATGCGTGGTTAGGAGTGGAACAGCTGTCTACAATAATTATGACATCTACTAAATGTTATTTTAAACTGTTTGAGTGCTATAGTTAGTAGTTTGTATATCTGTTGTCTATCATTTGTGTGTGTTGTATGGTATTACTTATTACTTTCTCCTCAGATCTGATGACGTAGGCAACATACCTGTCGACCCTTGTGACAAAAATGTGGTAGTATCAGCTTTAAAGCAAAAAAGGTCAGTTTTCTCTAGTTTAAAATAATAATTTCACCTTTGTCCCCTGCATTGTACTAATATATACTAGTACACTCAACTTCAAACTGCATTGTTACCTTTTTCAATTTGTTGTTTACTTCTTATTTTAATCCATTGCCAAAACAGAGTAGCATCTAATGGCCTTCTGGTTTGGTCAAAATGTTAATAAATACTAATACCGCTGAGTAACTAAGATTAATGTTATAAGGTTGTCCCTCTCAGTTAGAATAGTCTGATTGATTTCATTATTATCTGTTGGATTTAGTATTATTATTACTGATTATATTAACCCTTTATTATCAATAATTTAGTCCTTAAAGAGTTAATATTTGTTCTTAGGAAAAGATGGTGGAGTGTTGCTAGTCCATCATTAGATGATCCATCTGTCTCCTCTTCTAACAATAACTTACCCTCTAAAAGAACCAAGTTAGTTTCATGAATGTACTTTTATGTGGTTTACAAATAGGATGTTGTTGATTTCATTATGATGACATTCAGACAAGTTCATGGTTCGTTGTGTTTTAAAAGGATGGAATAATGTTATGAATGCATTGGTACATATAATGATGTGTGCTTTGGTGCATAACCGTGTTTGACCTCTTTATTGTAACTGTGTTTTTCTATCATGATCTTTTCCTGTTTATTTACATGTAGAACTGCTATTAATGATGATGATGTTAAAAACTTACCCTTGCTTGGTGATGGCTATCATGTGACCAGCCCCAATGCCAAGAAGAGAGGGTTAACTCGTGATCCTTTGACGTCTGCTAAAAGGACAAAATCCAACAAAAGGTGAGGGGATTATTGATAAACTATATACAACTTACTTCTGTTTGACTTTTAGAATAATTCTTCCTGATGTTGAAATTGAACTATCACCTGCGCCATCGCTTACTTCTTTGGCCACACCCTCAAAGCAAGTTGATGTTCCTATGGAAACCACAAAAGGCACGAGTATTGAAGACAAAAGCAATGATCAAAAGAGACCAAGAGAGTCTACCCCTCCAGCCCTAGAAGAAGATGAGAAAGAGACGAGAGCAAAACTAAAAGTAGGTTGTTAAAATTTAAGATTATTTATCATTAAATTTTATTTTTATATTTATTTAGAGAGAAGCTACACTTAAATTGAAGAGCAATCTGACTCAAGTGTTCCCCTCTCCTTCTCGAGAGTGTTCCATCACTCGAAAAAAGGTACCTATACTTTGTGCGTCCGGCTCTATACCTCCTATGGTAAGTAATATTGCAGACAAATCACTTTTAATGTGGAATACATAGCAGCTGTCAATGACTACCTGTTCTTTTATAGGTATCTTTTTCATCTCATGATTCAGTAACAGAAGAGGCTATTAAGAAAGATAGAGAAACAGCTAGCATAAGACTTAAGAAACTTCTCACATCTGATGATCCTGAAGACATCAGGAAAAGTAAGAGAACCAACAGAACTTTCATTTATTCTTTTTATTCCTCTACAGGTGTTTCTCTGTCTACCACCCCCACTACTGTTACGTTTCAACAAGCCACACCCTCTATTTCAACAGCTGCTGTGGTCTCTGTAGCAGCTTTGCCTGCAGGAGTGTCCTCAGGAGGTCTGAAATTGAGTTCTGAAGGACTGAATATTGGAACTGGTACACTTCCTTCAAATCAAATGACAAGCTCTATCTCTCCTGCACAATCCATGCCTAACTTAAAAATGAGTTTGCCATCCTTGACAAAAATAGCCACACCCATTGTTTCAACTTGTGCAAGCCAAAGTATTCAACCGAGTAATCTTTTACCATCAATGACCACAAGTCAACCAGCTGCTCAAACAAATGTAACTTCCATCCTTACCAATCCAATTCCTGCTTTTAGTGGGGCATCGTCTACCACTGGTCTCGTTCCTACTTCTGTCACTCAAAGTTTAAGCTTAAATCTTCAACCTAGGGCTCAACCTCAAGAATTAAGTATTGGGGCACAGTCTGCCGTGTCTTGTTCAACTTTAAGTCTTGTGACAAAGTCTGGAGGTCTTGGCTCTGGACTTAAATTAAGTAATGCACTAAGTACTAATGCTGTATCGCAGTCTGGAACCCAACCTGGAGGAACCAGTCCTAGGCTTTTGACTGGATTGAAAATTCCAAATCTAACTAATCCTACTTTAATTCAAGGTCAGACACAATCCACTTCACTATTCCAGCCAAAGTTGATCGATAAACCTGTTGTGACAACTATATCATCTCTTGCATTAAACTCTACCAGTGCACATAATGCTAACATTTTCAGACTCTCAAGTGCCTCTGGATCCTCTCAAGCTAACAGTATACCTACAACACAATCAATATTGAGTAGTCAACCAACTATCAATTCATCTGTTTCCAGTAGTGCTAATAGCAGTGGAAATTTTCAGTTTAGTTTAAGTAATAATACTGCCTTCAATTTCTCCACAAATCAACAGAGCGGTTCTAACGTTCCATTAGGACTGAACAAACCACTCTTTGGAGGTGCTTCTAATGGAAGTCAGGTTACTCAGAGTGGACTGACATCGAACACAGGTGCACAGCAACAGACTCAAATTGGAGGTTTGCAGTTTGGACTTGGGTCTCATCAGCAAGCTCAGTCGTCTGGCTTTCAGTTTGGAATTGGGTCTCAACAACAGTCTCAATCCAGTGGCCTCCAGTTTGGAATCGGGTCTCAGCAAAATGTTCAACAGCAGCCTCAATCTGGTGGACTCCAGTTTGGAATTGGGTCTCAGCAAAATATTCAGCAGCAGCCTCAATCTGGTGGACTCCAGTTTGGGTCTGGGTCTCAACAAAACCAGTCTCAGCAGCAACCTCAGACCAGTAGTCTTAAATTTGGAATTGGATCTCAGTCTAGTGGGCTTTTGTTTGGAACTGGTTCTCAACAACAGTCCCAAATCCAAGCAGGAAGCATTTTGCAACAGGGCAGTGGGCTCCAATTTGGAGCTGGATTTCAGCACCAGCAACAACAACCAGGAGGCTTACAATTTGGAATGCCACAATCTAGTCAGTCAGGAGGTTTAAATTTTCCTTCACAGTCTCAGCAGCCATTGCAGTTTAATTTGGGTTCTCAGCAACAGCAGAAACAGGGGGGATTACAGTTTAATACGGGAGTACAACAAACTGGATTTCAGTTTAATAGTAATTCCCAACAACAAAAGACAGGAGGATTATTTCAAAGCTTTCAACAACAACCTGCTACTGGTCTACAGCTCAGTACTTCACAGCCACAAAATGGTACACCGAATAATGGACTAACATTTAATCAACAATCATCTACTCAAAATACAGGATTATTTGGAGCAGGAGGAGGGACTCAGACCAATAACAATCCAGGAATTTTTAGTTCTAGACCTCAGACCTCTGCTCCTTCCAATGTCTTCAACCCTATGTCTAAGCCAAGTTTTAATTTCCAGCAAGGCAGTACAGGTTCTAATAATTCTGGAAATACATTGCTTTTCAATCAACCCAGTGGTCAAACAGGTTTTAATTTCCAGCCGAACCAGTTGCAAGTTGGCCAAACTAATTCTGTATTTCCTAGTGGACCACAACAAACATCTGGCCTACCCAGCTTTGGAGGAAACCAACTAGCTAACCAATCTCCATTTCAGTTTGGCACCCCGGGTAATCAACCAGGTAACCTGACACCCGTTGGAAGTAATGCTCCTTTTACAGCAAACTTTAATTTTGGTAATAATAAGACACCTCAAAATACCACTCCTCAGCCATCCCATCAAGGTGGTGGCTTTAATTTCGTACAAGGAAATAAGACGCCCAATACAATGAACTTTTCTGGTGGTGCTTCTAGACCAATAGCGACAGCAACAAGACGAAGAGGTGGTCTTAAAAAAAAATAGATATTATTTTCTTTCTCTGTTATATAAGATATATATATTGTCACGTACTTGTTTTGTCCTAATCTTTTATTAATTTATTCTTATAAATAATAAAATAGTCTCTTAACAATTCAAGTAATACAAGTCACAAAATGTAATGTACAAAACAACAGAATTTATTCAGTTTTAAAACTCTTGGTTTTTGAGGGAGAGCCTTTTGGTAAAGTTCTATCTAGGTTCTTTCCCAAGAAAGTCAATAAACGTCTCCACAATAGGCCAGCTGAAGTGATCATTATGCCAGTTACTATCCAAAATGCATATGGAGTCTATGGTATAATAAGTGTAAAGGACAGTTTTACACAGATACTCATAATATTTTTGATTTTATAAGTACCTCTTCTAAAGAGGAGTCTAAATTCATTCCAAAGGCCATACCCAGTAGACCACAGATGGTAGCAGAGAATGTACCCATCTCTAATTGGAGTCCCAATCTTAACATGATGTTGCGTTGACTGTCAAGATTAATAAGAATGATACTCTCGCTCTGATCTATGAGCTCCCTGAGTTGTTGAACACGACTCAACATGTCCCCAGCCTAGAGATAGATAGGATGAACAGATGAACACATGGACTACCAAATGAAGATGGACGAACAGATAGATGGATAGTTTAATAGGGGGTACTCCCTTACCTGCATTAAAAACCCTTCTAATATATTACCTATTTCTTCAGTATCATCTGTACTTCGCTCCTCTCTGCAGGATATTTCCACACGTGACAAATATACACGAGAAGACTTACCCAGTAAGAACAGCATGTGTGAGATACATAGCAGCCATGTCTTCTTCGTAATCTAACACATCAGTGAGTGTCTCTTCTATATCTTTAACAAGGGAATAAAACTCTGACAAGCTGAAAGAAAGAAACAAAAAAAATGTTTTACTTTTTTTGTTCAATATTCTTGTTCATCTGACCTTTTACTGTGATGTAGTAATATATGGAGTTGACCTCTGTCAACGGTAAATACTCGAGGATCTAAGAGAGTGTTGAGGACTTCGATAATGGACGGATGAAGCTTGTTTAAATGATCGTACATCACTAAAAACTGGGAAATAAACAAATATAATCCATCCCATTATCTGTTCATTCAACCACCCATCTATCCCCTTACAAACCATTTTCATAAACAATGCTTCCATAACTCGTAGCTCAAATGGTAAGACCTCTGATGTGTTCTGTAGTCTTTCCTAAAATACCAGCATTAAAATCATTACACTCAAGTCCTTTATTTACTTGTAGTTCGGCTAGAAAGTCCACAATGGCTGCATGATCACTGTCCAATAAAACAACGCAATCGTGATTAACTATAGCTTTGATGTGCTACAATATAATGAGATAAGTTCCTGATACAAGTTCAAATACTGTAAACATGTACGTGTGAATAATATAGTTCCACAAACTCATATCGCTGGTATCTATCCATTGTGCATCCATTTGTCCATACGACTTAGCATCCATCCATACTATTAGTCTATCCATCCATTTACTTGTAATCGCAATATGATGCTAGACTGACGTACATACAAAGAGGACAATGCAGAGAACCTAATGTCACGAGGTTGGAGTTTGTAATCGTTTAACAAATCTGTCTTCTTAAGTACTAACATGGAACAACCACATGTAAAAAGTAATACAACATATACCTTCTGTTTTGTAATTGCCGTGAATGTCAAACTTTGTCTGTAAAAGTTTTCGTTAATATTCATTGATGTTGCCATAGTAACAATTACTTATGCGACACTCACCGT